>OZ012736.1:152640089-152915089 GCA_963859935.3 Lathyrus sativus | reverse complement strand
GTGGGAAGCCAGGCCACAAAGCTCTTGAGTGCAGAAGCGGTGCGAATGTGACTTGCTACAACTGTGGTGAGCAAGGACACATTAGTACCAAGTGTGATAAGCCGAAGAATACTCAAGGGAATGGGAAAGTGTTTTCTCTATCTGGATCGGAGACTGCTAGTGAAGATCGATTGATCTGAGGTACGTGTTTCATTAATGGTATACCTTTGATCGCTATAATTGATACTGGAGCTACGCATTCTTTTATTTCTTTGGATTGTGTTAAGAGATTAAGTCTTGAGTTGTCTGTTATGAGTTGAGGTATGGTTATTGATACTCCTGTTATGGGTTCGGTTACTACCCCGTATGTGTGTTTGAATTGTCCTTTGAGTATTTTTGGTAAAGACTTTGGAGTTGATTTAGTGTGTCTTCACTTAGATCAACTTGATGTTATTCTTGGGATGAATTGGTTATAATTCAATCGTGTCTATATTACCTGTTTTGACAAAACGATTATTTTTCCTGAACCTGAGGATGAAAAAGATTTGTTTATGACTGCTAAGCAAGTGAAGGATTCACTACAAGATGGTGCTAAGGTATTCTTGTTAATGGCAACGGTGAGCATTGGTGAGAGTGGAACGATTGATGCTTTACCAATTGTCCGTGACTTTCTGGAAGTTTTTCCTGAGGAGATAATAGATTTACTGCCGGAACGAGAAATGGAGTTTATGATCGACTTAATTCTTGGAACTAGTCCGATATCAATGGCTCTATATCATATGTTCGCATCGGAATTGAAAGAGTTGAAGATTCAACTTGAAGATCTACTTGAGAAGAAGTTTATTCGTCCGAGTGTGTCACCGTGGGGTGCACCAGTGTTGTTGGTTAAGAAGAAAGAAGGTTCTATGAGACTCTGTGTGGATTACAGACAATTGAACAAGATGACTATCAAGAATAAGTATCCACTTCCAAGGATTGATGATTTGATGGATCAGTTGGTTGGTGCGAGTGTGTTCAGTAAGATAGATTTGAGATCTGGGTATCATCAGATTCGCGTGAAGGCTGAGGATATTCAGAAGACTGCTTTTAGAACGAGGTATGGACACTATGAGTATTCTGTGATGCCATTTGGTGTGACTAATGCACTAGGTGTATTTATGGAGTACATGAATAGGATTTTCCATTTTTATTTGGACAAGTTTTTGGTTGTGTTCATTAATGATATTTTGATCTATTTGAAGAATAAAGAAGAACATGTCGAGCATCTGAGGATTGTGTTATCTGTATTGAAAGAGAAGCAGTTATACGCTAAACTCTCTAAGTGGGAATTTTGGTTGAAGGAAGTGAGTTTCCTTGGTCATGTGATTTCGAGTAGAGGTATTGCAGTTGATCAGTCGAAGGTTGAAGCGGTATCGCAATGGGAGACTCCGAAATCAGTTTTTGAGATTAGAAGTTTTCTTGGTTTGGCGGGATATTATCGAAAATTCATTGAAGGATTTGCCAAGCTATCATTGCCGTTGACGCAGTTGACTAGGAAAAGTCAAGCTTTTGTGTGGGATGCAAAGTGTGAAGGATGTTTCCAAGAGCTTAAGAGAAAATTGATGACAACTCCTGTTTTGATTTTGCCAAATCCGACAGAACCGTTTATGGTGTATTGTGATGCTTCTTTGATGGGTTTAGGAGGTGTGTTGATGCGAGATAAACAAGTTGTAGCTTATGCTTCGAGGCAACTCAATGTGCATGAGAAGAATTATCCGACGCATGATTTAGAGTTGGTCGCTGTTGTATTTATGCTGAAACTTTGGAGGCATTATTTGTTTGGTTCGAGATTTGAGGTGTTTAGTGATCATAAGAGTTTGAAGTATCTTTTTGATTAAAAAGAATTGAATGCAAGGCAAAGGAGATTGTTAGAACTTCTGAAGGATTTTGATTTTGGTTTGAATTACCATCCGGGTAAAGAAAATGTGATAGTTGATGCATTGAGTAGGAAATCGTTGCATATGTCGATGATGATGGTAAAAGAGTTGGAATTGATTGAGCAATTTCGCGATTTGAGTTTGGTGTGCGAGAAGACTTCTTACGGAGTTAAGCTGGGTATGTTGAAGCTTACTAGTGGTATTCTGGACGAGATTCGAGAAAGACATAAATCTGACTTGAGTTTAGTTGATCGGTTGACTTTGATCACTCAAGGTCGAGGTGGTGAGTTTCGGATTGATGAAAATGGTATCATGAGGTGTCATGATAGAGTTTGTGTTCCTGATGTTGTAGAGCTTAGGAAGAGTATTCTTGAAAAAGGACATCGTAGTGGATTGAGTATTCATCCGGGTGCTGCTAAGATGTATCAAGATTTGAGGAAAGTGTTTTGGTGGCCTCGTATAAAGAAGGATATTGCCGAGTTTGTGTATTCTTGTTTGACTTGTTAGAAGTTAAAGATTGAGCATCAGAAACCGTCGGGTTTGATGAAACCGTTGTTTATTCCTGAGTGGAAATAGGATAAAATTTCTATGGATTTTGTATCTGGTTTATTGAGGATGCCGAGTAACTTTGAAGCTATTTGGGTTATTGTGGATAGATTAACCAAATCTGCTCACTTTATTCCTATGCGAATGGATTACCCGTTGGAGAGGTTGGCAAAGCTGTACATTGAGAGGATTGTCAGTTTGCATGGTATTCCGTCTAGCATTATGTCAGATAGAGATCCGAGGTTTACTTCGAGATTTTGGGAGAGTTTGCAAAGTGCTTTAGGTACGAAGTTGCGTTTGAGTTCAGCTTATCATCCGCAGACCGATGGTCAGACAAAGAGAATGATTCAATCACTTGAGGATCTTTTTAGAGCTTGTGTGTTAGAGAAAGGAGGAGCTTGGGATAGCTACTTACCTTTGATTGAATTTACTTACAACAACAGTTTTCATTCGAGCATTGGTATGGCACCGTTCGAGGCATTGTATGGTAGGCGATGTAGGACGCCATTGTGTTGGTATGAATCTGGAGAGAGTTCTGTGGTTGGACCCAAGATAGTCCAGCAGACTACCGATAAGATTAAGATGATTCAAGAGAAGATGAAGATTTCTCATAGTCGTCAGAATAGTTATCATGACAAGAGGAGGAAGGCACTTGAATTTCAAGAGGGAGATCATGTGTTTCTTCGGGTTACTCCTATGACTGGTGTTGGTAGGGCATTGAAGTCGCGTAAGTTGACGCCGCGTTTCATGTATCTCAATTGAGGAAATACATTGTGGATTCGTCTCATGTAGTCCAAGTAGATGATGTGCAGGTGAGAGATAACCTGACTATAGAGACATCACCTATGCGGATAGAGGATCGGGAGTTGAAGCAACTTCGAGGAAAAGAGATTTCTTTGGTGAAGGTCGCTTGGGGAGGACCGCCTGGTGGAAATGTGACTTGGGAACTTGAGAGTCAGATGAGGGAGTCTTATCCAGAGCTATTTGAATCAGGTAACATTTTCGAGGACGAAAATTCCTGAAGTGGGGGAGGGTTGTAACAACCCAATTTTTATTAATTAATTATTTATATTAATTAAATGATTTGTGGGGATTGTTTAATTGATGGATGATTAATTAAATGAAATTGGTAGATGTTTGAGAAGAGAAATACGATGGAAAGAATAGAAGAGAAAGACTTATAAAGGAAAAATGGAAAGAAGAGGAAGAGATAGAAACATAAGAGAAAGAATAGAGAAAGAAGGAGAAATAGGAGAAAAGAGAAGGAGAAGAAGGAAAAGTTGGAAAAGCTCAAGAACAACTCTCAAGCATCGATTTGACCAAGGTAAGGGTGTGAAATGTTGTTATTCAATCAATGTCTATGATTATGTATGATTGGTTTGAATTGTTTGGATGTTTTCTCCATTTTCCATTCTTGGGCATAGTGAGTTTAATCGATAGAAACCGAGTTTTAAAGGTCAAAAATGAGAATAAGTGGTATAATTTAGTCGAGGGAGGTTAGACTAAGGCTATGGAACTTGTTTGGTGAGAATCGGTCGATTTTGTGGAGAGTTATGAAAGTTGGACAGTGAGGATTTCTGAGTTCGCAGATGTTCGCTAGCACCTTCGCTAGGCGAATAGGTCGCGAGCATTCGCTAACAACTCGCTAGGCGAGCAAGTTAGCGAGAGGTACCATACATGGACATAATGCATTTGATCTGATTTGCTGGTAGCAAGTGAGGTGGCAAAGGATTCGCTAGGGCCTCGCTGCAGCGAGTAGGTAGCGAGCGAAGTCAGTAGCTTCTGTTTGCCTTCGCGAGCTTGTTCGCTAGGCGGACAGATAGCGAGTATTTGCTAGAGACTCACTAGGCGAGTGAGCCAGCGAGCGTGACAACATTTCATTTTTCCTTGTGATTCCATCCTATGTTGATTTTTTGGTTCGATTGTGTACGATCCTTGTCGGAAATAAGTAATTGTATACTGTAAAAAATATCCTGTGGGTAGCCGTAAGGCGTGAATCCTAGATTGTGGAATTGATTGTGAAATGTGGTCTTTTGACAATATATGCATTGTTTAAATTGATTAAAAGTGCATGATGATTGTCATTGTATGTTAATGATACATGGGAACATATTGTGAATATGTGTGCATTGCTTGAGGAATATGATGTTATTGAATGTGAAACATGTAGCGTGTGCAATCAATATTATAATTCTTGAGTGATGAATTATTGGAATGGATGGGATTAAGATGCGGGAACGGTCTTAAGTGCATTTGGTGGTTAATTGCATATGCATCATTTAGTCAAGAGGCAATGTTTGCTAGTTTCATGGAGACTAGTAACTTGTCCCAAACCTAGAAGGGTGGGTTTGAAAGCTTAGGGAACGAGATTTTGTTGTTATCTGTCTAGAAGGGTAGACCCGGTTTAAGTGTAAAAACTGAAAAATGATAACAGGTGTTGGTACCACATGGCATGAGTTGCATTGAGTCACATGATTAATGTGTATTGTTGTATGAAAGTATACTCATATGTGAAGTGTTGAATTGAGAATGATGGATGTATGCATGATGAAGCATGTTTTGTGATTATCCATGTGTGTTTATATATGTTGTGAAATGTATAATGAGTTATAAATGAATTGTGGTGAGAAATGCGGAATATGTGTATTCTATGTTTGTGTGTGTGTCTATATATATATATATATATATATATATATATATATATATATATATATATATATATATATATATATATATATATATATATATATATATATATATATATATATATATATATATATATATATATATATATATATATATATATATATATATATATATATATATATATATATATATATATATATATATATATATATATATATATATATATATATATATATATATATATATATATATATATATATATATATATATATATATATATATATATATATATATATATATATATATATATATATATATATATATATATATATATATATATATATATATATATATATATATATATATATATATATATATATATATATATATATATATATATATATATATATATATATATATATATATATATATATATATATATATATATATATATATATATATATATATATATATATATATATATATATATATATATATATATATATATATATATATATATATATATATATATATATATATATATATATATATATATAGTTATATGCATTGATTATTATGATAATGTTTCTCACCCTTTTGTTGTTTTATAATGCTCTATGAGACATTGCAAATTAGGATTGCTGGAGGTCTTTTGTGAAGTATAGCTTCATTCTTTTGGTCGGTTATGCTCTGATATGTAGCACCGGGTAGTTAGGCTTGTATAGTATTCTTTTGGGATACATTTTGTATATGTATTTGATGGTAAATGTTTATGTAAACATGAATGATATTGTGAACCAAACTGAATTATGTATTTATATGATAACATGTTTTAAATGATTCAGATGTTTTAATCTTCCGCTTTAATTTTAAAATATTGAGATGTGGGTGTAAGGACTAAGTTCCTCTGTTGAACTACGCCACTGTTGCATGTATTTTATAGAGCAGGTGTTGTATGTTATTTTGGTGAATGATGTGGCATACTTTTTTATACCATGTTTCAAATTTACTTTGATGAAATTTTATTATGTGATTTATTTGTTTATTTGGGTGTATAGAAGGGGGTGTTACAGTTGACACCAATGGGGTTTTTGCACGGAGGTGAAACTACCAACCCTCCTCATATGGAGACTCCCCGGGCTGACAATTCTGGACCAACTGTGATCATTCCCAACGCTGTGGGCAATGGGAATGCTGGAATAGGTATTGGCCATGCTGGGGCTGATAATGGCAACATCGAAGCTGCTATCGGTACAAGTGGTAACAACGTTGGAGTTAATGTCGGTATTCTTGGAAATGGAAACTTCCATGGACCCGAAGCTGTGGGATTTGTCCACGGAAATGTCCATCAACCCTGGAACGAGGATCGTCAAGCTGGCGTATTCTCAATGAGAGGTGATGAGGTTGAGCTACCTTCTGAGGCCAGCCGGATATTCAAAATGCTTGAGGATAAGATGAAAAGCCTTGAGAATCAGAATTTTATGGGGCTCGACATGGCCAACTTGGGGTTGATCCCTGACCTCAAGGTACCACCGAAATTCAAAGTGCCAGATCTTGATAAGTACAAGGGCACCACCTGTCCTCGTGTCCACTTGAGATCTTATTACAGGAAGTTGTCGGCGTACTCCGACGACGAGAAGATGCTGATGCACTTCTTTCAAGATAGTCTGTCAGGACCTTAACTGGAATGGTACATGGGCTTGGAGCCTGTGAGTGTACGTAGCTGGAAGGATCTTGCAGAAGCGTTTGTTAGACATTACCAGTACAATAGTGACTTGGCGCCCAACCGGGTCCAGCTGCAAAATCTATCACAAAAGAGTGGGGAATGTTTTAAAGAATACGTGCAATGTTGACGTGAATTGGCAGCCATAGTACAGCCGCCGATGGTTGAACGTGAACTGGTGGACATGTTTGTGGCAACCTTGTCGGGAGTTTATTATGAAACCTAATAAGCAGCATGTCAGGGAGCTTCTCTGACCTAATCATCACTGGTGAGCGAGTTGAGAGAGGGATTAAGTTGGGTAAAATCCAGACCGGTGAAAGTTCCTCAGCTGGAGGAAAGAAAATGTTTGGGGGAAAGAAGAGAGAGGGGGAAGCCAACTCTGTATCTGGTTCCCGAGGAAACAGAAAGCCAGCACAGAACCGCCAGCAACAGAGGGTCACAAGTATTACTATTCCTGTCGCGCCACAACAACAGCAACCGAAGCAGCAAAATCAGAACCAAGGCCAGAACTACACCCAGCGCCGATATAAGGGCCCATCAGCAAACCGAGTGTTCGAAACGCCACCCATGCCGTATTCACGGCTGCTTCAGGCCTTGTTGCAGTTACAATAGGTTCACAAGAGGACAATGGCTTCATTAACCGGTCCACCTCCTACTGGATACGACGCAAATGCTCACTGTGAATTTTATTTGGGTGCCCCGGGGCACAACATCGATGGCTATAAAGTGTTCAAGCATAAGGTCCAGGACCTGTTGGATAGTAAAGCGATCAATTTCTCCGATGAGATCCCCAATATTATATAGAATCCAATGCCTAACCACAGAGGGGAAGGGGTTAACGTAGTTATCGAAGACGAAGATCTGAATTTAGTGATGAATGCCGACAATCTGAAAACACCACTGAGTTTTGTCAAGGCCAAGTTACTGAAAAGGGGTGTATTCCCGGGCTGCGGGGAGTTCTGTATTGAATGTGCGAGCCGTCTGGATGGTTGTTGTTGTGGTGAGAATCGTGATATCAAGCTATTGATTAACTTGAATCTTTTAATTCTTTGAATTCATAAACGGACTTTAATTTATCCAAATGAAAGGTCTAAAGAAAGAAAGAACCTTTTGTGCGATGTAACAACAACGCTAGGAGATTCGGGGATCGGAGGTTGGTTATGCATAGGGTAGGTATTTCACATCCTAAACATTTGTAGTACTCTACAGGAACCTTTTGTTTGTTGTATGTTAAGTTTGTAAATGTTTGCTATGGATTGGGATAGGTTAAAAGGTGTAGGTTAAGACATAAAGATAGTTTCTATGTTTGCTCGCAAAGACATCACGTCTTCTGCCTACGTATCCTTAATAGGATAGAATCAGAGCAATCGTAGTTCACCTCACAAGGGTTGAAGAACACTTAATTATGATCAAGGTTCAAAGGGGGACAAACATAACAATGTTTGTATAGAGTTTCACAAAACTTTCTATATCTATGTTAAACACTCGAGAAAGGGGAGTAAGTAATCATTTCCATGATTCTTACACAGAGTTAACAAAATCTATCATAGGGTTCTAGTTGAAGAACACTCCTAGTAAAGGTGGGTCTTTTAGACTTAGAGCAAAGTCTAATGGCTTGTATGTTCTAACTTAACTAAGCTAGGGTTCAAGATGACTTCACAAAGTCAAGGGAGGGTAATGAGCTATCCATGACACAAGGGTCAATGGAGAGACTTTTCCTTTGGAAGGGAAGAGAAGAGACAACTTGGATGAGAACTAAAGAGTTCCATCACTTGGGGAAATATAATCATTCAAATATGATGAAGATAAAAGGCATGGTTATAACCAAGCAAACAAGCATATTTCAATAAGCAAAGATTTAAATCAAAATAAATGGTTACAACCAAGGATCACATGTCTTAACAAAGATGAAGGTAACAACCCAAGAGAGATATATTAACAAATATGAAGGTAACAACCATGAAAACAAGTCACAACTTAGGGTAAGCATACCATAGGTCAAAGTGTATCAAATGTAACAACATCATACTAAACAAATCATGTATTGATAACAATCAAATACAAGCAAGTATGCAAGAAATGGCACAACAGTTCAAGCTCAACGTTTTAGGAGGAAAACATGTAAGTTCATGGTGACAACCAAAGGAAGGCAAGCCCTAGCATGTTATGATTCTAAGCATACAAGTTAACAAACATATATGGAATAAATCACAAACAAATCTTACAAGATAATTCAAGCATGGTTCTTAAGAAGTTTCAACAAGAAGCAAGGTAAACAAACCTAAAGGGAAGCAAACTTTCAAGTAGGTGAAAGGCATTATAAATATGAATAACTTGAAATATTTTCTCATCACATGAAACTAGACAACATTATGACCATTTTGTAAAAAAGAATGGATTAAAAATAGTAAAATATGCGCAAGTTATGAATTTTTTGATTTTGTGAAGGAAATAGAAATAAATGAGCAAATAAAAAGAAAAAAATGGCCATGGGAGGAGTTGAACTCACACCCTCATGCCCACTAACACAAATCCTTACCACCTGGCCCACTACACGCGCGTGCTAAAGGGAGTGGAAAGAAGAAGAAAAGAAAGAAAACCAAGAAAATCATAAAAATGCCAAAAAGGGTCATCACTGAGGATCGAACCCAGGCATATGGCATGATAGGAGACTTAAGGCGCATGTGACAACCACTGGGGTGGCAATACATCCGTGTATTTAGCCACCCCAAATAATACAAAAGGCCTCCTTGGCAACATTTCTGGACCAGGCCTCACAAGCTAGCAAGGCCAAATGCGTGAGGAACTCAAACTGCACCAAAATATCATCATTTTTCACAAACTCAGAGCCTAACACATTGGGAATTGAACAAGGATTACAATGGTGCTCACATTTCTTTAATATCATACACATAAAAAGAGATTCGATGGCAAATGCAAATGGCATGTTAAAATGCATTTTGGAAATCAAGGCATATATTGAGCTGATTCAGACCAAACAAACATCATACACAATCTTCAAATATGTTAACTGATGTTTCTATACTTAAAGATCAACACAAATCACTCAAAACAGAAAAATGGTTTGTCATTGCAATCATGGCATGAAGTGATGCAGGCTATCAAAATGCAAATGGAGTAGGTTCAGTTTGCACACACATCCCCTACAAGTTCTAAACGTGCCAGCTGATAATTCAGGACTCATGGATCAGTCAAGTTTTGCTCAAACAGAAAAGATAGCATGTTGTATAATCATGGCAGGATGAGATGCAAACTTTTTTCTTGATAACAATTTGATGATGCATCATAAGAGATTATGGCAGGTCAAGGCAGTTATTCTTATGCAAACATCACACACAAGTGTTAAACATGTCAACCAATAACTTCATGCTCAGAGATCAATCAACAATTATCCAAAACAGAAAATGGCATGTTGGCAGCTATGAAATGCAAGACTGCTGAAATAAGAAACCAGATGCTGATGCAGTAGGGGAGGTCATGGTATGAACAAGGCAGTTAGGCTTATGCAAACATCACACACAAGTCCTAAACATGCTAACTGCTGATTCTAGGCTCAAAGATCAGTGAGAAACATCATAACACAAAAACTGACATGCTGATAGCAAGTATGGTTGAACAAAATGCAGTAAGTTTCAAAACAGGTTTTAGATCATGGCATACACATACATGGAGCATATATGACAGATGCACACATATTCAACATTTGGCAACATAAGCAACAAGGTTTGACAACAACTCTAATACAATGCCTAACAAGACAAACAAAGATTTCACAACTGTCAATAAGTTCTGCACACAAGACCTATGCATACATCTCATTTTTACAACAAAACAGCATATAAACAAACCAAACATACAGCTGGACACATTGAAATCATGCTGAAGGTATAGGTCACGTGATAACAATCTTCCATAGCTCAGGACAGAAAAGGCACAACATGTCATATCTCAGCAAC
Organism: Lathyrus sativus; assembly: GCA_963859935.3. Lineage (NCBI taxonomy): Eukaryota > Viridiplantae > Streptophyta > Magnoliopsida > Fabales > Fabaceae > Lathyrus > Lathyrus sativus. Next base: position 152,904,302 of record OZ012736.1, on the reverse strand, counting down.
ATTCATGGTGACTACAAAAATCTCAATAGCAATCAAGATCCAATCAGCTTTATTTCACACAGGGCATTTTAAAATGTTAGCAGCATGGTACATCATTTGAGCAGTCATGGGTGAAAACAAATACACATGTGCTGGACAGAGCAGACCTCCATCAATGATACATACCAAACATGATAATGCTAATTAAACCAACAATCTTCCTTCTTCACAACAGTTAAGACATGTAATGGTTGCAAGTCAGTTTGGGAACATAATGACACATATTGTAGATTTTTCTCATGAGCACACATTAATAATGCAACAAGTTTGATCATGGCATACCCATACATATTTCTCAAAACTGTCTCAACAAAGATCCATCATTTCAGAAATCATGTTAGGTACATAGCATCCTATCCTGAGCTAACAAACAGAACCAACATCACAAGGTTCATGAAAGTAAACATGGTATTCCCACCAAAACAAACACATCATAATTTAACAAAAGTAAGGACATTGCAACAAAAGCAAACTCTTAGCAAATATCATTTCCAACTAGATTTTGGACAGCATGAATGTATTTTTCATAACAAAACTCAATCAATACAAAAAAGGATACATGATGCATAGCGAAGAGGCTTAGAATTACATACCTCTTGTAGACCTCCTTGAGCAAGCTTAAAAGCAAAGAAACCCAGAGATCCTCTTTTTGGCACACGTTTGAAGTTTAGTTCCTCTTGAAGCAATAAGTGACTTCTTGGGACAGTTTGAGTAAACAAACTTCCAGCTGGTCTTTGAGCTCTTAGACAGTTAAAATATCATGGATATGAAGTGTTGGAGGTGTTGAAGTGGTAGGAATGGACTTAGGTAGTGATTTGGCTCTCAAAATGCATAAAAGACAAAATATGGAGGTATGAAGGTTGACTTTTAGATTGATGAATTTTTTGAGGAAAGTAATGATGGGAACAACTTCAAATGGCCATTTTAAGGGTGTTTATATGGTCTTTGAAGTGTTTTGGTGTTTGGAACAAGAAATGGCATGAAAAATGCAAAATGGTGGATTTTGGTGACTTTGAGAAATTTTGCACTTTTAAGCAAGGAAGGAAAGGGGAGAGCTATGAGTTTTCTGGTATTCTTGGTAGCTCTTGGTGTCGAAAATGAGATAGAGGGAGCCTCTATTTATAGGGAAATGAAGGATGAGGACAGATTTGTAACTTGGCACTTTTGGAGGGATTTTGAAAAGGTAACCCTTGGCTTGAGGTTTGGTGCAGCTGTAAGGTTCAACTCCTTCGCTCAATGTGAGGAGAAAATCAAGTGGAATGAGATACATGAGATGACTGAATAGGGCATAGAGTGCAGATGTCAAAAAGTTTCTCTTTCCTCTCTTGAATTCTTTGATTATTTTAATGCCACTTGCTTGCAACTTGCTATTCCTTCAAATCCTTCATTTCTTCTGCATTTTCCTTCACTATACTCTCTAAGTATAAAATACAAACATGATCCAAGGGCTGAGAATAGCTCAAGTGGTCAAAGGATGAGTTTGTGAAAAATTGTCAATGTGGGACTCAAGTGTTAAGAGCTCATCTTGCTAAATTCATAACTCTCAGCTCATAAGGACTATGGAGGAGTTCTACCACATTTTAGAAAGCCCTCATGTAGCTCTACAACTTTCATGTTTTCATGAGTTTCAGATTCTCAAAGGAACTTGGCCAAAAGACCTCTCAAAGTTGCTGACAAACAAGCCTAAAAGTGAAATTTTTCTAAGTTACTTTTCCCTCTTGTAATGAATTTGATCATAACTCCAAATCTATGCATTTTCTCCTCATGGACCACTTTGGGACTTTTGTAGGACTTGTCAAGAGATTTCCAATGAGCTTTGAACCAACTCAATAGGATGTGTGGTTAAGGAGTTATGGTCTTGCCCCTTTCAAAACCCTAATTCCCGACTTTTGCGATAACTCCTCAACCCTTGATCCAATGGTCATGAAATTTTATGGGTAGGTGCAATATGTCATTAGGAGCATTTTTTATTCACATCTTTTGGTCAAATTCCTTATGAGTGAAGAGTTGACTTTTCGGTCAACCGAACGATCGATTGGTGGCTACCGAGTCGACTGTTGATGCTCCAGGTCCTTTGAAGCCTTGAAACTTCTTGAATAGCCTTTACCAAGCCATATGAACTTTATGGACTATGATCCCACCACTGTAACACTTTTTAAATCAAAATTCAAACCGTAGTTGATTTTTCTTGCTTGAAAACCCTAATCGGGTACCCTGAACTGCAGTGTCCTTGATTCCTGGGTGACAACCTCAAATTGGATTCATGCTTGATCCAATGAAATATATTTGATGATATAGAGACCTATCTCAAAGAGAACCAATCCAAAATGTTGACTGATTAACCCTCGAAACCTCGATTTCGGCTGTGCGGAACCCTGATTCATGTATCTTAACAAAGACAAACTTGAAACGGGTTAAGGTTAGATAATCAAATGAATATGGTCCTAAGATGATGAAGATCTAAGGGGTCAAAATTTGGGGTATGACAGTTGTGATCAGCTGAAGGTTGGGATTCAAAGTCTGATCGACGAAGGGGCTCTACAATTTGATCGGAATATTGAGAACAAGTCCGGAGAGGTGTTAACTAAGCAGAAGGATGAGATTTCTACAATCACCATTCCATATAAGACAATCACTATTTATTCTTCGAGGCCACCCACAATTACTATAACGAAGGTTGCCCCTATACCTTTTGAAAGTACCAAGGCTGTCCCCTGGAATTATGGGGCAGAAATCTACTGAAGAAGCTGGACTTGAAAGGCCCACCTGTAGAGTTTGTGGACAACATGGTTGGATCTAGGGAATCACCAGCAGTGGGAGGGTGTTCTCGCCGCCTAAAGTCGGTGCCGACCAGGTGAATAAGGGTAAAGACAAAGCAGTCGTTGAAGAAACCTCTCGGGAGGTAGAAAAAGACCTACTGGTAAAGGATGCTGAAGAGTTCATGAGATTAATCAAGAAGAGAGACTATAAGATAGTTGACCACCTACAACAGACGCCTTCAAAGATTTCCATACTGAATTTATTGCTTTGCTCCGAAGCACACCGCAACACCTTGTTGAAGATTCTGAATGCTGCGTATGTGCCCCAGGAAATTTCTGTTAACCAGCTTGAGGGGGTGGTTGCACATGTGAACGCCAGCAATGGATTAGGGTTTACTGACCTGGAGTTGTTGCTGAAAGGCAGGAACCACAATAACGCCTTGCATATCTCGATAGAATGTCGAGGAGCAGTCATGTCCCATGTGCTCTTGAACACGGGATCATTTCTGAACGTTCTCCCTAAGAACGCCTTGATGAAGCTTGATACTAGGGGACTGATTTGTACTCCTAGTGATCTGGTAGTAAGGGCTTTCGACGGGACGCGTTGGTCTGTGTTCGGTGAAGTGACCATGCCCATTCATGTAGGTCCCGAAGTGTTCGACGTAGTATTTTACATCATGGATATCCAACCCGCCTACAACTGCTTGCTAGGCCGACCCTGGATCCATTCAGCGGGAGCTGTGACCTATACACTGCATCAGAAATTGAAGTACGTTGTGGGTGGCAGCATTGTCACAGTCTGCGGGGAAGAAGACATTATGGTCAGCCATCTGTCGTCTTTTAAGTATGTGGAAGTGGACGGCGAGATCCACGAAATGTTGTGCCAAGCATTCGAGACAGTCAAGGTCAAGGATGTATCTCCTGTGGTGAGAAAAGTGCCTGAAGTGGCTCTCTCTTCTTTCAAAGAGGCTCAAGCTGTGGTACAGACTGGTTCAGCTCAAGGCTGGGGACAGGTGCTGAAACAAGCAAGATAAGTTTGGCTTGGGGTATCATCCCTCTTCTTCTGCTTCATCCTCTCAGAACGCGCCGTGTTACAAGGGGCCGATTCAGTTCACTAAGGGTGGAGTCATCTTCGAGCAGGTCAATGTTGTGTCCGACGGGGAAGGAGACAGTGATTGTGATATGGATGCATGGATCCAGCCGTGCAAGCCAGGGCAGAGCCTCAACAATTGGTCCATCCAGGATTTCATCCAAGTGACCAGTAAAGGGTAATGCTTGTTTTTTCCAATTATTGTACAACCTTATGTCCTTACCGGGGCATAAAGGTTTTATTGTCAGGGCCTTGTTTGCTTATGCATATCCATTTTATCAATAATCAAAAGGCGTTTTCTTTGCATTCAAATTTTGTGATCTCTGTTATTCTTGTTTTGTCTTGTTTTAAACAATAAAATGGCGAAGTGGTTTGTGCTGCCTTGCACATTGTTTTTATGATTAACCATTTTCCTTGCAGGATTCGCACTACAGATGACACCGATTCAGAACTGCCCATGACTCACTTCGACTTTGATTGCCCGATATATCAAGCTGAAGAAGAGATTGACGAGGATGAATACCTTCCGGAAGAGTTGGTTCGGCTTTTGAAACAAGAAGATAAGATCATTCTGCCTCACGAGGAAGTTATCGAGATTGTTAATCTGGGGTCTGAAGAAGTGGTCAGAAATGTCAGAGTAGGGGCTGCATTACAGAGTGACATCAAGCAAAGACTAATCGAGATGCTTCGAGAGTATAGTGATATCTTTGTTTGGTCCTATGAAGATATGCCCGGACTTGATACCGACATAGTGGTTCATCATCTTCCATTGTGCTAAGATTGTCCTCCAGTTAAGCAGAAGCTTAGAAGGACACGACCAGAAATGGCCGTTAAAATCAAAGAAGAGGTCCAAGAAGAGGTCCAAAAGCAGTTGGACGCTGGATTCTTGGTCGTGACTACTTACCCTCCGTGGGTCGCCAACATAGTACTTGTATCGAAGAAAGACAGTAAGGTACGGATGTGCGTTGATTATCAGGATTTGAACAAGGCGGGCCCTAAAGACGATTTCTCGCTCCCTCATATTGACATATTGGTCGACAATACTGCTCAATTTTCTATATTTTCGTTCATGGATGGCTTCTCCGGATATAACCAGATTAAGATGGCGCTGGAAGACATGGAGAAAACTACATTCATTACACCATGGGGGACGTTCTGCTATAAAGTAATTCCTTTTAGATTGAAAAACGCAGGGGCAACTTACCAGCAGGCAATGGTCATTTTGTTTCATGATATGATTCATCATGAGATCGAAGTATATGTTGATGACATGATAGCAAAGTCCCAAACGGAGGAGGGACATCTGGTCAACTTTCTGAAGCTATTTGAGAGGCTTAGGAAATTCATGTTGAGGCTGAATCCTAACAAATGTACTTTCAGGGTGCGGTCCGGAAAGCTACTGGGGTTTATCATAAGCGAAAAAGGCATCAAGGTTGATCCTGCAAAGATCAAGGCCGTTCAAGATATGCCAGCGCCTAAGACTGAAAAAGAAGTTCATGGTTTCCTGGGGAGATATAACTACATTGCTTGGTTCATATCTCAACTCACAGCCACATGCGAACCAATGTTCAAGCTATTGAAAAAGGATCAGGCGATTATCTAGAATGAAGATTGCCAGAGGGCATTCAACAAAATAAAATAATATTTGCAGGAGCCTCCAATTTTGATACCCCCAGTCGCTGGAAGGCCTTTAATCATGTATTTGACGGTTCTTGAGAATAGCATGGGTTGCGTACTCGGTCAACACGACAAGACTGGCAGAAAGGAGCATGCCATTTATTATCTGAGTAAAAAGTTCACAGATTGTGAGTCCCGTTACTCAATGCTGGAGAAAACGTGTTGCGCACTCGCATGGGCTGCCAAGCGTTTAAGGCAGTATATGCTCAATCACACAACCAAGCTAATTTCGAAGATGGATTCGATCAAATATGTCTTCGAGAAGCAAGCCCTTTCAGGGAGGATTTCCAGGTGGCAGATGGTACTGACAGAGTACGATATCCAATACGTATCCCAAAAGGCCATCAAAGGAAGTGTTATGTCAGAATACCTTGCCGAACAACCTATCAAAGACTATCAGCCGATGAAATTCGAGTTTCCTGACGAATACATTATGTTCCTCAAGATGAAGGACTGTGATGAACCACTGCCCGATGAAGGACCAGAGCTTGGCTCCAAGTGGAAGTTGATATTTGATGGTGCAGTTAATTCATACGGTAGTGGGATTGGGGCAATCATTACGACTCCCCAGGGATCTCACATTCCATTCACTGCCAGATTAACTTTTCCGGTCACCAACAACGAAGCAGAATATGAGGCATGCATCATGGGTTTAGAAGAAGCCATTGATTTGAGAATCAAAAACCTGGATGTATACGGTGACTCAGCACTCGTTGTTAACCAAATCAAAGGAGAGTGGGAGACTAGGCAGTCGAATTGGGTCCCTTACATGAATTACGTGAGGAGGTTGCTGCCATTCTTCGATCGTGTGGAGTTCCACCATGTGCCGAGAGCGGAGAATCAGATGGATGACGCTCTGGCAACCTTGTCCTCCATGTACAAGGTCAATTTTTGGAATTTAGCTCCAAGAATCGTCGTGTCTCGCCTTCATAGGCTAGCGTTCATATTCGCCATTGAGGAGGTTTCCAATTGCATGTCGTGGTTCTATGATATCCAGAACTTCCTTAAGACCAAGGAGTATCCGGTAGGGGCGTCGAACCAGGATAAAAAGACTCTTAGGAGGTTGTCTGACAATTTCTACCTCAACCCAAATGGGGTTCTCTATAAGAGGAATCATGATCTAGTGCTACTCAGATGTGTGGACGAAAAAGAAGCAAGCTTGCTTATGGAAGAGGTCCATGAAGGCACACTTGGTACGCACGCCGGCGGGCATGCCATGGCTCAGAATATATTACGAGCAGGGTATTACTGGCTGACGATGGAGTCAGATTGTTTCAAATTCGCGAAGAGATGTAACAAATGCCAAATTTATGCAGACAAAATCCATGTGTTGCCGTGCCCGTTGAATGTTATGTCGTCCCTGTGGTCGTTCTCCATATGGGGCATCGATATGATTAGCAAGATCGATCCCACTGCATCTAACGGACACCGCTTCATCTTGGTGGCCATCGACTACTTCGCCAAGTGGGTAGAGGCAGCGTCATACGCTAACGTTACCAAGCAAGTGGTAGCGCGAGTCATAAAGAAGGACATCATCTGCAGATATGGAATTCCCGAGAGGATCATTACTGACAATGGTTCGAACTTGAAAAATAAGATGATGAAGGAGTTATGCCAGAACTTCAAAATTGAACATCACAACTCATCGCCCTATCGGCCGAAGATGAATGGCGCTGTCAAAGCGGCCAACAAAAACATCAAAAAGATAGTGCAAAAGATGGTTGTCACTTGCAAAGATTGGCATGAGATGTTGCCCTTCGCCTTGCACAGTTATCGTATGATGGTACGCACATCAACCGGGGAAACTCCTTTCTCACTAGTGTATAGTATGGAAGTTGTCCTACCGCTAGAAGTTGAGATTCCTTCTTTAAGAGTTCTGGTCGATGTGAAACTGGATGAGGCAGAATGGATAAAGAATAGATTGAATTAGCTGAGCCTGATGGATGAGAACAGGTTAGCATCCATCGCATACAGTCGATTTTACCAAAGCCAAATGAAGAAAGCTTACGATAAGAAGGTGCGCTCTCGAAGCTTTCAGACGGGTGATCTTGTGCTGAAAAAGATTATCCCGCCACAATCAGATCACAGGGGCAAATGGACTCCCAACTACGAAGATCCATATATCATCAGGAAGGTCTTCTCGGGAGGAGCCTTACTATTATCCATGTGGATGGTGAAGATTTTGCATCCCCTGTGAACGCGGACGCAGTCAAAAAATACTTTGCTTAAAATGACCCGCTGGAAAGAAAAAGAATATCCAGGCAAAAATGGGGCATCCCGGCGAACCAGAAAAATAAAAGGTTCGGGCAAAAGTTAGGGATATAAATGAAAAGATATACGCCCGCAAAGTCATAAACTTGAAAAGGCGGCTTTGTCAAAAAAGGGTATCCCGGTGAATCGAAAACCCGAAAGGGCGGTTCAGGCAAAAGTTAGGGACTGAAAAAGCAAATGACTGCGGTCCACGTGTGAACTTTCATTGCTTAGTGGTTTAGGGAGACCTGAGGGCCGCTCATCCAAGTCAATCTCTTCTGAAGAAGAAATGTCAGAGAAGTATCAAAGTCGAGTGAGTCATAGAGGAATCAACTTATGGTGTTCGTCTACACCACCTCGCCGACATTTGTACATATTTGTTGTATATTTCTGTAATATATTTGCGCAGCTTCCTCATTCCAAGAGCTTGCATCTGTTGTATAACATTTTGGCTATTTACAGGATCATTTTATCAATGAACATACTATTCAGTACTCTGTGTTTGTTTTAGCTTTTATCTGTTTTGTTTGCGGAAAAAAATGCCCGATGTTTTTGTTAAAATGCGCATACATAAACTTGCTGGCCTAGGCTAATAATTGTTAAAACTTTGAATTTCCTGAACATTGTCACAGATGATAACCCCGATGGGTCCCTTTGTGAAGGGTCTCTTGTCTGTTTGTTCATTTTGTTGCAGGATTTTGTTCATCGGGGCACGTTTCCAGAAACGTATCCTCGTTATTTCCCCAGCGAAGTCACTAGTGGCAGGTGTGAGGCCTACTCTCCGGTTAGACGAGGTTGAATTTCTTTCCGCCAGGCAGAGGTAGATTCCCCAGCTGAGTCCAGTTTGGAGTCGGACTGGTAACTTGGGTTTTGTTCCCCATGCAGAGGGGGTACAATTAAGAAATTGTCTGTAGATCATGACGGTAGATCATTGCGCAAGCAGAGGTGTAAGCCCCGCTTCCCAGCATATCAGGAGGGGAGTTCTTTCTGAGGAGAAGTGGAATCTCCTCAGCAGTTTCAGTTGTGTTCCCCCACAAAATCTAAGCGTTGGACTGTGAGCACTGACTTATTTCCCCAAGAAGAGATAGATTCTCCCCAACCAGAGCCCATTCCTCAGCAGTTAGAGTTTAGCGTCTCCATCCCCAGCAGAGTCGCCAGCTGTCGCAACTGCGAAAAATAACCGGCAGAAAACAAAAGAGTTGCCACCTTTCGTCAGGTTTTTCCGATCGTTTCCTTTCCCTTTCTGTGGGATAAATAATGAAAGGTGTCGACTCTTCTGTTTTCTGCCAGTTGTTTTTCACAGTTGCTGTAACAGCCCGATTTTTAATAACTGATTAATTGTACTAGTTAGTTGGTTTGTATGATTTAAAGTGAATTATTGGATTTAACTGATTTATTCTAATTGGTAGAATCATGAGGATTTATCAGATGTTTTCTAACCAATGTCAAGATGAGATATTTTATGAGAAAATGAATTGACAAATATTTTAAGAGAAGAAATATAATTGGAGAGAAATAGGAAGGCAGGACATATATATATGGGGGAAGAGGAACGACAATGGATAATGGAAAACATGAAAGGAAAGTGGAGGAAGAAGAGAAAGTAGAAGGAAAAAGAAGGAAAACTTTGGAAAAGCTCAAGAAAGACTTCTAGCTTTCGATTAATCGAGGTAAGGGTGTGAAATCTTACTATATTAATCAATGTGTATGATTATGTATGTGTGGGTTTGGATTTGTTGGGTGTTTTCTACATTTTCCATTTTAGGTCGAAATTAGTTTAATCGGTAGAAACTGAGTTTTATCGGTTAGAATTTGGAATAGACGGTGTAGTATAGTCGGGTGATGAGTGGGTCGTGCTACTGGAATAGATTTGGATTAAATCGGTTGGTTTTGTGAGGTTTTGGCTTTTGAACAGCCATGGAAGTTCTGATCTCGCAGGTTTGCCAGGAGAATGGCAGCGAGGCTTCGCCAGGCGAAGCCCAGCGAACGGTAGCGAATCAAGTCAGAACCAAACACCCTATCTTCGTTGGCAAGTTCGCCAGGCGAATGAGTGTGGCGAAGGTTCGCCAGGCGAGTGTGCTAGCGAGTAATTCCAAAATAAATCCCAGTGGTCTTCGCTGCCAAGTTCGCCAGGCGAACGGGTAGCGAAGGTTCACCAGGGGCTTCGCCAGGAGAAGGTTAGTGAACACAACAACATGTTTTCTTTTCTTGTGCTTTCCATTCGTGGATTGATTGTGTGGTTTGGTTGCGATCATTCCTTGTCTGAGATGAGTAATTATATGATGTTATGTGTGTTGTGGGTAGCCGTATGGCGTGAATCCTAGATTATGAATTGATTGTGAATATGTGGCCTTTTGGCATATGTGACGCATTGTTTAAATTGATTGAAAATGCATGATGGATGTGATTGAGTCTATTGCCGTTTGACACGATATTTGCAAGTGCATATTGCTTGGATGTGATGTATGATGATTGTAAATGTGAACCATGTTTAAATATTGTGAGTGCATAATGAATATATGCATTAACATGATGAATGCATGAGTATGTTTGTAAACATGTGTGCATTTCAAGAGTGTCATGAGTCATGTTTCATGTGAAGCATCATGGTATGCATTCTTGTGTGCCCTTGTGGGGTGTGAGCGATGGTTATTTATTGATCCCTCGGAGGATTTGCAGAACCTCGTATGTTGCGATGGTTATATTGATTCCTCGGAGAATCCGTAGAACCTCGTGTGCCCTTGTAGGGTGTGAGCGATGGTTATTTATTGATCCCTCGGAGGATTTGCAGAACCTCATATGTTGCGATGGTTATATTGATTCCTCCGAGAATCTGCAGAACCTCGTGTGCCTTTGTGGGGTGTGAGCGATGGTTATTTTTGGTTCTTCAATTGAACCTACTGAAATGAGTCGGTACCGCATTTGCATCTGCATAGAGTCGTGTGTCGGTCTCTATGAGTTGCATGTTGTCATCTTCATATGATGCATTGGTGAAATAAACATGAATGTGGATGTTTATGTGAATTAGCAATGGAGTAAATATGTTGTGTGTGTTTATTGAGTTAATATGTATGTTATGTGAATTAATGCGAATTGCGGTAAATGAAGCATAATGTATATGTGATTGTTAGGAGAAGTGTGCATATGTATATATATATATATATATATATATATATATATATATATATATATATATATATATATATATATATATATATATATATATATATATATATATATATATATATATATATATATATATATATATATATATATATATATATATATATATATATATATATATATATATATATATATATATATATATATATATATATATATATATATATATATATATATATATATATATATATATATATATATATATATATATATATATATATATATATATATATATATATATATATATATATATATATATATATATATATATATATATATATATATATATATATATATATATATATATATATATATATATATATATATATATATATATATATATATATATATATATATATATATATATATATATATATATATATATATATATATATATATATATATATATATATATATATATATATATATATATATATATATATATATATATATATATATATATATATATATATATATATATATATATATATATACACACGATATGTTGATGTGGGAGTGGTGAGTGTGTGAATTGATTGAGAAATGTGGCATATATGTATTTTATGATTGTTTATATACATAATTATATGCATTGTTATTATGGTAATATTTCTCACCCTTCTGCTGTTTTATAATGCTCTATGAGGCATTGCAGATTAGGATTGCTGGAGGTGTATTTTGGAGTATAGCTCCTTTTCTCTTGAGTCGATCGCTCTGATATGTAACGTCGGGTTGCTAGGCTTGTAGAGTATCTTCGTGATACATTATATATATGTAATAGTTGATGATGTTTGGTAAACGATGATTGTTGTTATGAACAACCTAATGGCGTGTACTTGTATTTTATCATGTCTTAAGTAATTCAATGTTTTAGTCTTCCGCTTTAACAGAAAACATGAATATGCTTATTTTAAGAACCATACGTTTATTCTTTTTAGTTGAGATTTACCCCTTTTGAATTATTTCTTTATAAACATTAATATTCATGTGGTCGTTTCGTGAGTAATGTGACACACTTCTTTTATACCATGAACTAAATATACTCTGATGGAATTTTTAATTCGTGCCTAAATGATTTAATTGTGTTATTTGGGGGTATAGAAAGGGGGTGTTACATTAAGTGGTATCAGAGCAGGTCGGTCCGTCCGGCCAAGTTGTGTTTGTTGGTTATTCCGTTGTACGCCACATGTGTGTGAAACACTGTCGATACATGTTTGTGGTTAACCTTGTCTGCAGAAGTGGGAATGATCGAAGTGGGGGAGAAGCTTGTGATTCTCTAGGATGCTGCAAGAATGGAGTTGTAGCTCGGTGTGTTGTTAAACGCTATTATAGTTTGGTAAAGATGGTTTATACTCCATCATGATTTTCGGCTGTCTGTTGACAAATTGAGGAACTGATCACCCATAATCTCTTGTTGATAGTAGTTGGGATTGTGTTGGATGGGATAGATGTGTCTTGCGAGCTTAGATGGTGTGTGCAGTGAATTGTTTGGAGTGAAGCCAAGTGCTTAAGGATTGTTCTGAGAAGTCGACGCAGGACAGTGTCGAGATGTTGAATTTTGATGAGATTTTGAGTGCTAATGAAAGTGGGAGGTTGGCAATTTCCGATTAGTTATGGATGTCTGGAAGTTATCCTGACAAAATAAGTGTTACAGGGCCAAGATGTGAAGTGAGGTTGTGAAAAACTTAATTTCGGGAACTGGTCCGAGATTGAGAACCCATGTTGTATGTGCGTTTGGATGGTCAAGGAGTTAAATTAATCAAGTAGTTGAGACTCGCGTTTGGTGTGGGTGCTACGACAATAGACTCTGAGGTTAAGTATATAAAGAGTGGATGGTGACTTCTGGAGATTACTAAAGGAAGTAAGATACGGGACACAAGATTGGTATGGTTAAATCTTCAACCATTTCGAGAAGCTGAAGATGTATTGAATGGCCTTCTAAGTGTAGAATGTTGTTTCTACGACCCTGTAGTAATGGGAGGACCGTAATTTGGAATGACGCAAGGTTAAGAGCGTAGGAAGTCATTACAGTGCTCTATGTGACGAGAAGGTAGTGTCATGGAATTGAGTAATTATTGATGTAATATGTTTGGATGTTGTGATGAGTGCGATTCGTGTTTTCGCCATAGGTTTACAACTGCATATCCGTTTGGAGTGGAATTTTCCATACTTGAGTTGGTGAGCCAAGGGTTGTGCAACCAATGGTGTTTTGATGTATTAGAAGAATATAGAGGATCATGTTGCGTATCGGGAGTTTGAGTTATCAGTATTAGAGAGGAAGTAGTGTTATGTCACTATGAAGAAAGTTCAAAGGATTTTGGAAAAGCTATCAACAGCTTGTGTGTTGGTTTTGTTGAATCCGACGGGACTATTTGTTATGTTGCGTGATGCTTTGGTGATATGATTGAGAGATACGTTAAATGCGCAATTAAAAGTACAAAAGGAAATATCTGACAAGTGACTTAGGGTTGGTTGTTGTTGTGTGTTTGTACCGGAGTTTGGGAGCCTCAATTGTTTAGTTGGGATTTGAGATGGTTAATGATCTTAAGGGCTTAAGGTATTTATTTGGTTTGAGAAAATTGCATAAGATGAAGAGGAAATAATAGGGACTTCATATGGAGTTGAGCTTTGTATGATGAGACTGATTATTGGTATTCTCGATGGGATTCGAGAAGGTTGGAATTCTAATTGGAGTTAATAGATTGATTGAGTTTAGTAGATTGAAGTTGAAGGATTGATTTTCGGATTTATGGAAATGGTGACACGAGATGTTGTGATAGAGTCTATGTGTCCAAATAGTGTGGATTGGATGAGAGTACCTTGAAAGAATTATTTTGGTGGCCACGGATGGAGAGAGAAGTGGTTGCGGTTGTATATGCTGATTAGACTTGTTGAAAGTCGAAGTGTGAACATCAGAAGTTGTTGGCCTGATGCAACTGTCGAGTAATTCTGAGTAGTATGTGATACAGTCTAATACCGTTTCAGATGAGAACCTGTGTTTTTATTGAGATTTTGGAAGAGTCTGCAGACGTTTTGGGTTCCATGTTGAAGTTGAGCTTTGTCTAGCATCCGTGAACGGATGGGCATACAAAAGGAGCTATCCAGTATGTAGAGGATTTGTTGAGAGCTCGTGTGTTGGATCAAGATGGGTAAGAAGGAGGTGTGGGACTCCTTTGTGTTGATATGTGTCTGGCAAGAGTGTTGTACTCGGACTTGGGATTGTGCAAGAGACGACTGAAAAGATTAGAGGATCCAAGAAAGAACGTGTTTTGAGAGTTACGATAGTAACTGGTATTGAGCGAGCTTGAGGTCTCGGAAGAAAACTGTGTCTTGTTGAATCTGTATCAGAGTAGCGCAACGGAAGCGTGGGAAAATAGCATGTTAGATTGTTCTACCGCTGTCACTAGGAGAAATTGCATGATGTGTTCATGTGTCTAAGCTGAGGAAGCGCATCGATCCAGATGGATGGTGTATGAGTGAGAGAGGATTTGACTATTGAGACAACTTTAAGGAAAAGGGATTGTCTTGGTAAAGATATTTTGGAGGATCAACTAGAGAAAGTTGGATTTGAATCGGATAATATTTTCGAGGACGAAAATTCCTAAACTGGGGGAGAGTTGTAGCAGCCCGATTTTTAATAACTGATTAATTGTACTAGTTAGTTGGTTTGTATGATTTAAAGTGAATTATTGGATTTAACTAATTTATTCTAATTGGTAGAATCATGAGGATTTATCAGATGTTTTCTAACCAATGTCAAGATGAGATATTTTATGAGAAAATGAATTGACAAATATTTTAAGAGAAGAAATATAACTGGAGAGAAATAGGAAGGCAGGACATATATATATGGGGGAAGAGGAACGACAATGGATAATAGAAAACATGAAAGGAAAGTGGAGGAAGAAGAGAAAGTAGAAGGAAAAAGAAGGAAAAGCTTGGAAAAGCTCAAGAACGACTTCTAGCATCCGATTAATCGAGATAAGGGTGTGAAATCTTACTGTCTTAATCAATGTGTATGATTATGTATGTGAGTGTTTGGATTTGTTGGGTTTTTCCTACATTTTCCATTTTAGGTCGAAATGAGTTTAATCGGTAGAAACTGAGTTTTATCGGTTAGAATTTGGAATAGATGGTGTAGTATAGTCGGGTGATAAGTGGGTCGTGCTACTGGAACAGATTTGGATTAAATCGGTTGGTTTTGTGAGGTTTGGGCTTTTGAACAGCCATGGAAGTTTGGATCTCGCAGGTTCGCTAGGCGAATGGCAGCGAGGCTTCGCCCAGCGAACGGTAGCGAATCAAGTCAGAACCAAACACCCTGTCTTCGTTGGCAAGTTCGCCAGGTGAATGAGTGTGGCGAAGGTTCGCCAAGCAAGTGTGCTAGCGAGTAATTCCAGAATAAATCCCAGTGCTCTTCGCTGCCAAGTTCGCCAGGCGAACGGGTAGCGAAGGTTCGCCAGGGGCTTCGCCAGGCGAAGGTTAGCGAACACAGCAGCATGTTTTCTTTTCTTGTGCTTTCCATTCGTGGATTGATTGTGTGGTTTGGTTGCGATCATTCCTTGTCTGAGATGACTAATTATATGCTGTTATGTGTGTTGTGGGTAGCCGTATGGTGTGAATCCTAGATTATGAATTGATTGTGAATATGTGGCCTTTTAGCATATGTGACGCATTGTTTAAATTGATTGAAAATGCATGATGGATGTGATTGAGTCTATTGCCGTTTGGCACGATATTTGCAAGTGCATATTGCTCGTATGTGATGTATGATGATTGTAAATGTGAACCATGTTTAAATATTGTGAGTGCATATTGAATATATGTGATTAACATGATGAATGCATGAGTATGTTTGTAAACATGTGTGCATTTCAAGAGTGTCATGAGTCATGTTGAATGTGAAGCATCATGGTATGCATTCTTGTGTGTTTGATTCCTCGGAGAATCTGCAGAACCTCGTGTGCCCTTGTGGGGTGTGAGCGATGGTTATTTATTGATCCCTCGGAGGATTTGCAGAACCTCGTATGATGCGATGGTTATATTGATTCCTCGGAGAATCTGCACAACCTCGTTTGCCCTTGTGGAGTGTGAGCGATGGTTATTTTTGGTTCTTCAATTGAACTTGCTAAAATGAGTCGGTACCTTATTTGCATCTACATAGAGTCATGTGTCGGTCTCTATGAGTTGCATGTTGTCATCTTCATATGATGCATTGGTGAAATAAACATGAATGTGGATGTTTATGTGAATTAGCAATGGAGTAAACATGTTGTGTGTGTTTATTGAGTTAATATGTATGATATGTGAATTAATGTGAATTGCGGTAAATGAAACATAATGTATATGTGATTGTTAGGAGAAGTGTGCATATGTATATATATATATATATATATATATATATATATATATATATATATATATATATATATATATATATATATATATATATATATATATATATATATATATATATATATATATATATATATATATATATATATATATATATATATATATATATATATATATATATATATATATATATATATATATATATATATATATATGTATATATATATATATATACTATATGTTGATGTGGGAGTGGTGAGTGTGTGAATTGATTGAGAAATGTGGCATATATATATTTTATGATTGTTTATATACACAATTATATGCATTGTTATTATGGTAATATTTCTCACCCTTCTGCTGTTTTATAATGCTCTATGAGGCATTGCAGATTAGGATTGCTGGAGGTGTATTTTGGAGTATAGCTCATTTTCTCTTGAGTCGGTCGCTCTGATATGTAACGTCGGGTAGCTAGGCTTGTAGAATATCGTCGTGATACATTATATATATGTAATAGTTGATGATGTTTGGTAAACGGTGATTGATGTTATGAACAACCTAATGACGTGTACTTATATTTTATCATGTCTTAAGTAATTCGATGTTTTAGTCTTCCGCTTTAACAGAAAACAGGAATATGCTTATTTTAAGAACCATGCGTTTATTCTTTTTAGTTGAGATTTACCCCTTTTGAATTATTTCTTTATAAACATTAATATTCATGTGGTCGTTTCGTGAGTAATGTGACGCACTTCTTTTATACCATGAAATAAATATACTCTGATGGAATTTTTAATTCGTGCCTAAATGATTTAATTGTGTTATTCGGGGGTATAGAAAGGGGGTGTTACAGTTGCGACACCCTGCAATTGCTCTGAGTGCATCAGAGCTACTCACCTTTGAACATTCCTATTCCTACAAGGTCAAACATATAACAATCCATGGCTTTGGCAACGAAGGCCTAAGGTTTCCCTTTATCATATCAATATTCAGTGTTACATTCCACTAGCCATAATCTCAGAGTCGTACAGTCAATTTCTCTAATTCTCCCAAATCAACTCTAAAATACCTTAAATCATAAACCAACCATAAACACATCTAAAGGCATACATAGAAAATCATGAACAACGATACTTCCCATACCTTAGTCGATTCGCAACTTTCACGATTAACTTTGGGATCTTCTGCCTCCAACCTTTCCTTCAGAGCTCTGGCCACCAAACTTTCACGGTTAACACAAATGAATTCTAATTTCCCTTCAGAACTCAATTTTGCCAAACCTAGTCTTGGGCCTCGCAAATTGGGCTTTTCCCTCATTACCCTTACTAACTCCTCCAAATGCCCAAATTACCCTTATTCCTCTTATATTTATTTTAATTCATAATAATATTAATAAATCCATATTACATACTATTATTCCAAAATAAATACTCCACAAAGCATAATTCCTCAATAATTCACAAAGCCACCAAAAAACACCGAAATCGAATATTTTCAATTAAATCAATTAATTAAAATATTCCAATTAAAATTTGGGGTGTTACAACTCTCCCCCACTTAAAAGAATTTTTGCCCTCGAAAATTGCCTCAAGTAAACATAGTCGGATACGACTCCCTCATCTGATCTTCACACTCCCAAATCTAACTTTCTCTAGTTGGTCCTCTCAAAACTACCTTTACTAAGGCAATTTCTTTACCTCAAAGTTGCTTCTCATTCACTAATCCGAACTAGCAATACCTCAATAGTCAAATCATCTCTCACTTGTACATCATCTATCTGAATCAATGTACTTCTTCAACTTAGGAACATGAAACATATCATGCAATTTCACAAGTGACATCGATAAAACAGTCTAACATGGTACTTCCCCTATGCTTCCGCTGCGCTATTCTGATACAGACCAACAAGGCACGGTGTGAGCTTCTGAGACTTCAAAGCTCAACCAACACCAGTTACCGGCGTAATTCTCAAAACACGAGATCTTCCTCTTGAAATTCAAGTGCTTTCCCCCTCTTATCATAGTAACTCTTCTGACGATCCTGCGAAACATCCATCTTTTCTTGGGTCCACTTGATCTTCTTAGTCATTTCTTGCACAATCTCAGGTCCGAGTACAACACTCTCGCTAGACTCATATCAATACAAAGGAGTCCTACACCTCATACCATGCAAAGCCTCATACGGTGCCATTCTGATACTAGAGTGGTAACTATTATCGTAGGTAACCTTAACCAACGATAACTAAATATCCCCCGATCAACCTTGATCCAACCCATAAGCTCTCAACAAATCCTCTAAGGACTGGGTAGTTCTCTCTGTCTGTCCATCCGTCCACGGATGATAGACAGAGTTCAACTTCAACATGGTACGCAAAGCGTCTGCAACTCCCCCAAAATCTCGGTGTAAATCCCAGATTTCCATCTGATACAATATTCGACGATATCTCATACAACTTCACAACTTCCTCAATATACATCTCAGCTAGCTTCAACATAGAATGATTAATCCTCATTGGTATAAAATGAGTTGATCTAGTCAATCTATCCAAAATCACCCAAATTAAATAATATCCCTTCAAATTCTTCGGAGAACCCGACACAAAATCCGTGGAAATACTATCTGATTTCCACTCTGGAATATTCCATGGTTGCATCAGACCCAACGGTCTCTGATGTTCAATCTTTGACTTCCGATAAGTTTAACCAGCATATACAAACTCAACCACTTCTCTCTTCATTTATGGCCACCAAAATAATTTCCTCAAATCCGGTTACATCTCCATAGCACAGGGATGGATACTCCATCTACCTCAATGTCCTTCTTCAAGAATACTCTTATTCCACTCAATAATATCTATAACACAAACTCTATCACGACATCTCATGATACCATTTCCATTAATCCGAAAATAACCCTTCGACTTTAATTCATCAAATTCAACCAATTTACCAACTCAAACCAGATTTCCGACCTTCTCTGATCTCTTGGAGAATACCATTAGTCAGCTTCAACATACCCAATTTCACACTGCTAGGAGTCTCTTCACAAACCAAACTCATATCACAAAATTGCTCAATCAGTTCTAACTCTTTTACCATCGTCATTAGTATATGCAAATAATTCCAAATCAATACATCGGCTACCACGTCCGCTTTACCCGAATGGTAATTCAACCCAAAGCCATCCTCCTTCGAAGGCCCCATGCCAAAAGGACACTCAATTTGTGAGTTACGGCAGAAACACGAACTGTACTTCCGCACTTACTACAAAATCCAAACATAGTCCATCAATAAATAACTTAATTCCATGCCACTACTTCACCATCACATAGAGCATTGGAATAGTTTTCCAATGCTTCGAATCGTGCGTCATTTCGAGTTACGGTTCTCCCGTTACGACAAAAATACGAAAACATCATTCTTCTGCCCCAGGACATTTCGCCCGGCGAACACAGAGGCGAGCGGCCACTTCCTCCTGGTGTTGTTCGCTAGGCGAAGGATATTGCTCGCCTAGCGAACTTGACAGTCCGAAATTTTATTTTCAACCATTACATGACTTTCGGGTGTCCGATTTCGATTCCGTAAAAAGCTGTGATCTTGGAAGTCGACGTACAACAACAATTTCACACTAAGGAGACCATTCAACACATCTTCAACTTGTAAATATTTAAAGGCTTAATTATACCAATATTGCATTCCACATCTGAATTTCTCTAATAATCACCAGAAATCACTGTCCACCTTTAATATACTCGACCTCACAATCTGTTGCCTCAGCACACACACCAGACACAAGTCTCAAAACTACTCAATCAATTTAATTATTTGACCATCCAAACAGACATATAATATGAAGCTCTTAATATCAGACTAGTTTTCGTAACTAAGTCGATCACAACTCCACTTCAAGTTCTAGCTGTATATCACTATCTTGTCAGGATAACTTTCAGACGACCATAATTAATCGGCAAACCACTAACTTCCCCACTCTCCTTAACACTCAAAATTTCCAATAAAATTAAACATCTCAACACCGCCCTGCGCCAACTCATCAAAATAATTCGTAAGCACTTAGCTTAACTCAAACAATTCTCTACACCCGCCATCTAAGCTTGCAAGACATGTCTATCTCATCCAATATGACCCCGTCTACTATCAACAAGAGATTAAGGGTGATCAGTTCCTCAATTTATCAATAGACAGCCGAAAATCATGATCGGGTACAAATCATCTTTACCAAACTATGAGAGCATTCATCGACACACTGAGCCACCACTCCACACTCGCAGCACCCTGGAGAAA
Source organism: Lathyrus sativus (assembly GCA_963859935.3). Classification (NCBI taxonomy): domain Eukaryota; kingdom Viridiplantae; phylum Streptophyta; class Magnoliopsida; order Fabales; family Fabaceae; genus Lathyrus; species Lathyrus sativus. Next base: position 152,883,651 of record OZ012736.1, on the reverse strand, counting down.
CACAAGCTTCTCCCCCACTTAATTCATTCCCACTTATGCAGACAAAGGTAAGACAACAAACATGTACCAACAGTGTTTTCACACACATGTCGCATACAAGGGAACAACCACCATTAGACAACTTGGCCGGACGGACCGACCTGCTCTGATACCACTAATGTAACACCATTTTCTACCCCAAAAATTATTAAGGAAAAATAATACGGATTTCAGAGTAAATAAATAAGTCTAAATAAAAAGCCACAAAAGGGCGTACATTTCTAAGTCATCAAAATAGGTCCATACTCCATAACTACGGGTTTTCCCAAAGTACATCAAACAACATAAAACAACAGAATTCAAAGCATAAATCAAGGTTTCTCCTCAAAAGGGAAAATAAGTAAAATAACCCACTGATATAAAATCAACTCAAAGAACCCAACCCGATGTTACATATCTGAGCAAGACCCTATAAGCAACTAAATCAGCTAATAACTCAAAACTTCAAAAATGACTCCTCGACGGCGTCCACGACTAAACTTGCTCATCTGCGTGTTACCCACGTGGAGGTAACATTCAAACAGGCAGGGTGAGTAAAATAGTTCATAATAATCAATGTATAAAAATTAATTCATAAACGACATCATAATTATATGCAACACATTCATATCCTCAAATTTGTCTCGAAAGCCACAATGTCACAATTCATACAAAAAGACTCATAAATGCAATGCAACACAACTCAATGCATGTGGTACCAATCATCACAGCGCGATGGACACTGGGCCATCAACCCTCCATAGATCCCCATCAATAGGATCTATTCTACTAGAGAACCGGAGCACATCAAAATACTTCACATCCGCACAGTGGGATTGAAGCCAGCGTAATCGAGGTCCTGAACCGAAGTCCGGATGCATATGAATGCATAATGCACACGTTACAATAATCCTCATAATAACATCATAGGTGCATCATCATTCATCATATTTGTCATATTCATCATATTCATCAAACGTTATAACTCATCCACATAGTCATCATCATCACATAAATCGTCATATTTTCACATAACTCATCATAATAATCATCGTCATCACATAAATCATCATATCTCATGTTATCACATAATTCATCATAATAATCATCATCATCACATAATTCATCATATCTCATGTTATCACATAATTCATCATAATAATCATCATCATCACATAATTCATCATATCTCATGTTATCACATAATTCGTCATAATAATCATCATGATCACATAAATCATCATATAATTCATCATAATAATCACATACCAATAACATATTAGCTCATAGTCGTCCTCATGTTAGCCCATCATATTATCACATATTATCACACATTAATTCATAATACTACCCCATATTATCTCATATTAATTCCTCAAATTATACTCGCGGTAATCCTCACACTATCGCCTATCAATCACATAATTCCTCACTGTCATACTCATGTTAACTCATCTCAGAAATCTCAGAATCAAACATCAAGGCTTCGCTGCAAAACAATCAAATTTCGCGAACTCTGCTACGTTCGCTGGCTTGCTCGCTAGGCGAGTCGGTAGCGAGTCTTCGCGGGCATGCTCGCTAGGCGAGTCTGTGGCGAGTCCTCGCTGGCATGCTCGCTAGGCGAACAGTGCGATGACAGCAAAAATATGCTATGCACAGAATTGGTTTCTACCCAAAAACTCATATGATTAATACACCCCATGCCCCCAAAACATCCCTAAATCATCCCTAAACTCATATAAGGTCATACACCCCATATCAATATTCAGTGTTACATGCCACTAGCCATAATCTCAGAGTCGTACAGTCAATTTCCCTAATTCTCCCAAATCAACCCCAAAATACCTTAAATCATAAACCAACAATAAACACATCTAAAGGCATACATAGAAAATCATGAACAACGATACTCCCCATACCTTAGTCGATTCGCAGCTTTCACGATTAACTTTGGGATCTTCTGCCTCCAACCTTTCCTTCAGAGCTCTGGCCACCAAACTTTCACGGTTAACACAAATGAATTCTAATTTCCCTTCATAACTCAATTTTGCCAAACCTAGTCTTGGGCCTCACAAATTGGGCTTTTCCCTCATTACCCTTACTAACTTTTCCAAATGTCCAAATTACCCTTATTCCTCTTATATTTATTTTAATTCATAATAATATTAATAAATCCATATTACATACTATTATTCCAAAATAAATACTCCACAAAGCATAGTTCCTCAATAATTCACAAAGCCACCGAAAAACACCGAAATCGAATATTCTCAATTAAATCAATTAATTAAAATATTCCAATTAAAATTTGGGGTGTTACACATATCGCCCAAAGGGAATACGCTAAACACTTTAGACAGTATGAGAGGAGGCCCCCCAACTATAATTCCCCAAGTACTTAAGGCTCGTAGCGTACAACAAATGTTAACCTTTATTAAGTGTCTTATGAAAATTATGAGATGAGAAGAGAAGACACAACACTCTAAGGGAAACTGATCAACCCTAATGTTATCATGCAATGTGCTCCTAAAGTTGGGATTGAATGGGAGAAGCTATCCTAATGTTATCATGCAAAGGATTGAACACCTAATGTCTCTCCTACTCCCATCTTAAACAGAGGGACTAGGAATCCTAAGGGATCATGGCAAAAAACCAAGTAAACACTAAATAATCCAATCACAAATGAAATGAAGAAAGAGATGAAATTGTCTTAAACAGATCAAAATATGATGAAATGCAAACAGGGGATGCAAGACACAAATGATGCAACAAGAACTCAATAACATGACACTCAATCACAGACAAGTTGACTTGAACAAGTCAACTAAAAGAGGTGAGGTGAAATGGGAGAAGTGAAACTCCTATAACCATCAAACATCAATCACCTAGACAAATGCTAAAAATAAAGCAAAGGCAATGAGCCATGATCAAAGAAATGATTAGAGAACGAGGATTAGGTAGCAACCACATATGGATTATCTCAACCAAACATTCAACATTGATCATAAGAAACAAGTAAACAAGTGCAAGAAAATGGCCAATTGTTCAAGACAAACTTAAAGTGTAATCATGAACACCAAATCATCTTGAACAATTGCCAAACCACATGGGGAAGAAGTGAATCAATAATATGAAAGCCTCAAATCATGATTAGAACCAAGGCACAAACACAAAATAGGTTATGGAAAGTGAAAGAACCAAAGTTCTATCACAACTTCAACACTTAGCAAAGTGGAAATGCATGACTTCCAAGTAACTTGCAAAACAAGTTACACAAGTGTATGACCTAAAACAAATGTACCAGAACCTTAAACAAGTTATAAAAATGTATCAAAACTCACAAGAGGCAAGTGGGATCCATAGAAGTCATCTCCCAAAGGAACTAGGTCAAACTAGTTTGTATGAACATCTTCTAAGGTGACTTGACTTGTAAGCTTCAACAAAAATAGGAAAAATGTCCAATAAAACCCAAATAAAACACACAACCAAGCTAGGTCAATCACGAAACAGCAAACAAAATCTAAAAGACAAAATCAACTCAAGGCATCACCAAATAATTCAAGAATTGATGGTGTTCCACCTTATCAAGCATATGTTGAGGGATAATAAAATCCAATCAAAGTCAAATGATAATTACTCAATTATGAACCAAATAAACCCTCAAAGGAACTTCAATCCATCCTCTAAATGGTGGAGAATAATTGATCATAAGGGATTTTCATTATGGGTTCAAATAAGTAAGATTAATTGAGACATGAACCATAAAACACTTTTAAATGAAAATTTCAAATAAAATAGCAAAATAAAATAAAATCAGAAATAAAAATTTTGGAAAATTAAATAACATCTCAAAGTGTAAGAAAATATTTTTTATGGAATTTTTGGATAATTGGAACTATTTTTAAAATAATAAAATGAAAACAGAAAAATAAAATAAAATAAAAACAAGAACCAAAGGGTGGGGGTGCAGCCAACAAAGACCCAATAAACAACATCATGAACAAATGCGCTTGGGCCATACAGGAGGAGGGTGTGAAAAGCAAATGGGTAAGGCCCAAGAACCAAACTCAGACCTGGCTAAATGAAACACACCGTTTCATTTATCCAGTCATAGTCTACACTCCAACCAAGCAAAGTCAAGCCAATGGAAAGGGAACAAATCAGATGGTCAAAAGGTCCAACTAGAGTGAGTCAGCAATGACAAAAAAAAGACCAGATGCCGGAGCTAGGGCTCCGGTCGTCTTCTCCGGCCATCTCGCAGACACCAGGTCTGAAACCTCCAAAAAAAATTGTGGATTCTGGTACCAAACGAAAGCTGAGACTTCAAGGATTATGAATCCACCCTCCAAATCTCAAAAAGGTTCGCAAACAAAAAGAAATCAAGGCACGAAAGTCATGATGCATATTCTTAAACTTCATCAAACATACAAATGGATATCTCAAACATTTCCTACCATAGGTAGGGCTTTAGATGAAACCCAACATGTCCCTATTTGGTGCCTATAATGAGAGAAAAAAGATGAAGAATCTTACCAAACGAAGCTGCTCTGTTGGCTCTTGAAATGGCAAGCAACCTTCTGTCCAAGCTTTCCAATCTTCTCCTTGAGCTCTAGTGAAGAAGAAATGAGCATAAACTTGGAGAAATAACCCAAGAAATCACTGATTCGAAGATGTGAAAGTTTTAGGAAATTTTGAATGGAGGAGCTCCCTTCTCACGCAGCCAACTCTCTCTCATCAATTAGGGCAACAATAGAGCTTATATGTGATGGATTCCTTGACTCCATGCAGGCCCATGTTGGTTGTGTGAGTGGGTTTCCAATTTTGGCCCCAAAAAATTGCACTTATGCACACACACGGTTTCAAGCAAGTTCCATGTCTCTTGTGGTCAACAATTAGCATTTGGAGTGTGTGAAAAACAATGATGTTGATTTTGATTATGTAGCAACTCTTTATACCAAGTTTCAATTCATGACTTCTTAAGTAAGAAATTTGAAAAAGTGGCATATAAATGGTATTCTTGTTGGTCCAATTATGTCAAAGAATAGCAAGACCAGAAGATGATGAGATCATGGTGTGAAAAAGTTCAAAACCAAGTCATTTGGTGCCTTATAATAAGAAATGATTATTTTAGGTCTAAAAAAGTAAAGTTTCCAATTTCATATGGCTCAAATGATTACATAATCCATCAATCCTCATGAGTTTTGAGTTCATTGTAGAGTTAATACAATTAGACACAAGTTTCATGTTGGTTGAAAATGGATTAGAGGCCTTGAAGTGCATGAAAATGGTCATTGGAAAAAATGACCTATAATAGATTTTCCAAAAATACCTCTGCCTTGTGGAGATCATAACTTGAGCTTCACTCATGAGAATGATGACTTCTAGGAATTTTTGGAAAGCTAAGATCAGAAGGAACAACTTTCATGTTTTCTTGAAAATGTTGAGAAACTTGATTCCATGCCAAAAATGCCTTGGAAGTGAGTTGACTTTAGGTTGTCCAAAACTTTCTTCATCTGAGGACCCTAACTTGTTGACATTATAACTTGAGATGTACAAACTCAATGGATGAGTTCTTGTACTCAAAAGAAAGTTTAAAGAATGATTAACAAGTCTCATGTTTTCATGAAAGTGAGATTGAGCTTGCATCATAGGGAAAAATGTCCTTGAAGTTAGGTGCCAAAGAAGGGGATTTTACACTAAAATCATCTGAAACCCTAATTTAGCAACTCCTTGAACTCTTGAATCTCCTTGATTTGATCTTATCATGATATCCTAGATGATTTAGGATGGCCTCCCATGGCTCAATGACCTAAAAACAAGTTTTGAACCCTCTCAAGTCTACAGTTGACTTTGGGTTGACCAGATGAAACCCTAGTTCCATGTCCTTTGACTGTGACTCTTGCAAATGAATTGAATGATTATACAAGCTCCACTAAGACCCCTCAAGGTACAAAATGGGCTTTTAGACCATGTTTTATCCAAGGAAATGACCTTATGAACTCCTGATGATCCTTTGGTGATCCTCAAGATAGGAGGTAACATCCATACACTAATCTCTCCTCTCAAGGAGTCTTGAAACTTAATCTTGATAGTAATGAAACCCTGATGGCTTGCCCATGATTCCTTTGCTTGAGCTTGAACATGAAGCTCTCCTCTTGAATGACACAACAACTCTTGATCCCCTATCTAGAGCCAATGTTATGCAAATGCAAATGCTAAATGATATGAAACACAAGCCAAGTTAGAAAGGAAGGATTGACCAAATTTTGGGGTACAACACTAACTAAGTTAATTAAAATTAAATTATGATTATTATATTATATATTTTTATTATTGTATTTTTATTTTTCCTTTTTATTATTTATATTTCATTATTATTATTTTTTCTTTTTCAATATTATTATTTTTCTTTTTTAAAAAAAAAACTAAAAAAAAAAACTGGCCAAAGCCCAAATAACACAAAAAATCCAAACAAAAAAAAACATTGGGCCGGTGGTGGTCACCCACCGGACCCGACCCATCCACGTGTGACAAAATGGAAAAAGGGAAAGAAAACCCTAAGCGGTCGTTCCTCAATTTCTCCTTTCCTCTTCTTCTCTTTCCTAATCGCTCAGGCTCTCCCTCTTCTCTTCTCTCGACTTCCTTCGCTCTTCTTTCCTCCTGCATCTTCAATCTTCCGCATCCACTCTCGCATACCCCTCTTGCTTCGCCTTTCCCTGTTCGTTGTCTTCTTCAATTCTCATAAACACAACCAAAGTTAAAATAATAAGCAAATGTTCACACAAAATCAAACAAACGGCAACCCGAAAAATATACCCAAAACAGATCGAGGGATTAGACAACAAACACAACTCGAGACGCGGTGACGGGGTGGCGGTGTTTGACAGCTTGCTATGATCTTCGCGCTTGCAAATAGCAATCGGCGATGTCGGCGATGCGAAGTCGTCGATGAATTTGGAGATAAGTAGTCTCCAATGTCCTTCTCTTCTCTTAATGCTTTCTTCCCTTTTTTCAATTGCAATCTCCGTCCGTGTTTGAGCAAAACTCCCTGCTTTTATAAACTATCCAAAATCAAATTTGATTTCAAGATTAAATGATATATCAGGATGCAGATTCTTGTTTCCAAAACCAAATATTGTTGCCTCTGATGACTTTTATTTTCCTCTGATTTCTGGCCATTTTAGCAAAATCTTGTTTGGCTGTGTGTTTATGGAAAATAATGAATTGCTTCTTTTTGTTTTGGGAAGAGCATAAGTCATTAAGATCTTTGATTCTTATTTTAAACACATGAAAGAACTTCCTTTTTCGAATTGTTGTGTCTGAAATCCATTTTGGCAACATGATATCACTTGAATGAATTTGATTTCCTGTCTTTTTCATAACTGTAAAGATTTGGACAGATTTGATATCTTCCTCCATTCCTTGTTTTCAAGTATCACATAATGTAGAAAAAATGACCCATGATAACTGTATTTGCATCTATGTCTACTGTATATATTGGTGCTTTTATGAGTCCTACTGAAAATGTTCATGTACAGCCACCCAACTTTCTCATCCTTTTAACATTGAACATTACAGGTGTCCGTATTGAAGCGAATGGACTGGAGTTTCTTGAACCTGCTATTTCTTCATGTCGTTGTCTCGTTTATTACCGGTAAGAAACCAAACCTCGATTCCTACTTGCGGAAGGAATATAATGACTTTTGGTACACTCTCTTGTAGTCTGTTCTTAATTATAATTCACAGGAAGCAATATTCCAAGTTGGGCACGTAAATACGATCAAGGCACATTTCTTGCCTTCACTACTAGAAGCAGGATGATGATATTCTAGCCAATGTGTGCACTTTTAATAGCCATCTTCTTTATACTTTGTAGAGTTTGACTTGGCAATTTTGTGTAGATATAGAATTTTCACAACTTTGAATGTTGTATGTTCTCTACTGATGAAACCTTGGTCTAATGGAAGTTGTGATTTTGATGACAGGAAACTCGTGACAGTTGGCCATTTTAGATGTCCTTTGGCCTTGGATTATGAAATGGTAGCAATAGAGGATAATATTGATGAACCTATCCGTCGTTGAATGATGAGGGGAGTGACCGTCAACAAAACTCTAAGCCCTGTGATTAGTAGGTTTTTTTTATTGTAAGAACTAGGGATAGAAACGTTTCAATCATTTCGATGCTTTTGATGATTGTATCATTTGATTGTTTTTATTGCCATGAAACTGCATATGGATGCGTTTACAACCTTAGATTAATTAGGAATTTGAACGTGGATATTGAATGATCACGTGCTGAGAAATCTTTAGTCCCTGTGCACTTTGAGATTTCCCACTTAAAAAATGACATTAACATAATAACATTATGTCATTGTAAACTTGGCTTTTGGAGTCCTTGAGTGATAACCTGTATTTGAACAAATGTTTGTGTCTTTGCATATGGTTTGGGATGTGGGGTGAAACGTGAACTTGGTTATGGCGATGAGACGTGGATAATAAATGTATAACAAATGCCCAAAGTCTCTTAAATTTTTAATTGCTTTGAAATTAATCTTAGCATGCGTAGCTTTGCCATAGAGAAAAACTAATCTTGAATATACCTTGAACTTGTTTGGGTTGATATGCATTTGACATACTTCAAAGTTGGGATTTCCGTCGAAATGATGTGCTTATGTATCAAAATTTTGCATTTGTATTCACTTGTATCTTTGACCGACAAAATTGCCTTTGTAGAACCTTCTTGGATTGTGGTTTAGTTTATTTTTTTTTGTTCGAGTGCTTAATTAGAAGTGAATAGTAATGAACTTGCACTTTTATGCTTGTTCTTGCGAGATTTGAAAAGTTTTTGCTTCCGGTGTGTTTCCCTTGAAAATCGGAAAACAACCGCTGATCTTCCAAATTTGACTTTGGTGACTCACAGGATCGATCAGATTGATCCTAGGACATGTGCTAAAGTATTCTACGTTTAGAATTAAATTTAAAGTACTTGTGATAACGAATTGGTAAATGTGCTTGTAATGAAAAAGACTTTGACTGGGTATTTTAAAGTGCATAAACTTAAAGAAACGCCGTAAAAGATTTGTAAAAGGGCTGATCGAAGAAGGTAAAAAGTTTAAAGGAAATAAGGAATTGGAGTAAAGGATGCAGGAAAGGTAAAGGCAAAACGTAACACTTGCACAAGTGGTTTGACAGAGGAAATGTAAATGTTGCTGAAATTGTAAAAGTCTTTATTGAAAAGTTGGTGATTTTACATAACATACATTCTCCGTGAAAATACTCTTTTCTCACACTCGGGTACTTTGAGTAAATTTGAGTAAATGTCCTTTCACCACAATATCGTCAATGTATATTTGCATAAAAGATTCAATGAAATCATGGAATATAGAATTCATCGCTCGCTGATACGTTGCTTCAGCGTTCTTTAGACCAAATGGCATTACTACCCATTCGTAAGTGCCTAAGGCCCCTGGACAACGAAACGCTATTTTGGGAACGTCATCTTCTGCGATAAAAATCTGGTTATATCCAGAATAACCATCCAACATACTAAGGTACTCATGGCCAGCGGCTGAATCAACTAACATTTTCGCCACTGGCATCGAATATTCGTCTTTGGGAGTGGCTGAATTCAAATCTCTGAAATCAATGCACACTCTTAGGGACCCATTCTTCTTGATGACTGGGACAATGTTGGCCAGCCATTCGACATACCTCGCTGTGTGAATGAATCTGCAACGAAGGAGCCTTTCGATTTCCTCCTTGATCTTCGACATGACCTCTGGAGCAAAACACCTTGGGCCCTGTTTGACGGGCTTCTTTCCAGGTTTTATTGGTAGTTTATGTTCCACCAAATCCCTTTGCAACCCAGGCATTTCGTCATAGTCCCAGGCGAAACAATCCTTATACTCCCGGAGCAACTGGATGACTTCGATCTTCAGTTGAGGGTTGAGGTTAGCACTAATGTACGTTGGCCTCCTGGTTGGACCTTCTCCTAAATCAATTTCCTCCAATGGATCCTGTGCGAGCATTTTGATGTCGTTCCCCAAAGGATCTCTTTCGAACCCCAGAGGTTCGTCATCATAGATGGCGTCGAGCCTCTGGCTCTCCCGCTGCATTTTGGTGGCTTCTTCAGCCATTTTGTCATGGGCGGCCATTACGGCCGTTTGTAATTTGGTTTTAGCCACATAGGCCGAAATTCTTTGCAGCACCGCTGCTTCAGTCATCAAACTCACTGCCCCACCCAGTGGGGTCAACTGGGGCTGCCCCCAGGTATGGGAGTCTCTCCCTAGGTATTTCCCTATCCCAACAAAATCCGTCGATAGGGTGGAGGTAGAGTGAGTAGTACACCTCGTCATTTGGTGCGAACTCAAAGTCCGCTGGAGCACAAGGGCATATATTGGCCAAGTGCTTGTCGAATTGGAACTGATCTATTTGCCTTCTTGGCACCCTAAAGTATCCTTGATCAGCTTCAATATTTTCAACTATGCCATCTGGCCTCCAGATGGCAATCCTTTGATGCATCGATGATGGCACTGCTCCAATGCCATGTATCCATTCTCGGCCAAGCAATAAATTGTAGTTGGCCGTGGTTTCGACCACCAAGAATACTGTTGGTCTTGTAATTGTTCCGACGGTTACGTCCACCTGAATCACACCCCTGGTGGTTCCTACTTTTCCTTCATAATTCGACAAAACCATATTATGTGGCTTTGTATCAGCGTCATGCTTTCCTATTTTGGTCAGCAAAGAATGTGGCATCAGATTTACCGTAGCGCCACAATCCACCAGTATTTTGTTGATGGGGATGTTCTCCACTTTTGTTGTAATATACAACAGTTTCAGGTGGGTCCTCATTTCTTCAGTGGGCCGTTCGAAGAAAGCGTTTTGCTCTTCGACACAGCCGTTGTTCATCACGTAATAGCATACAGGTTTATGTGCTGCCATTTCCCACTCAGCGTCTGCACCTGGTTCTTCGACCTCTGAAACCCTATTGAACTCCCGGGGCATCACCGACACCACGTTGACCACCAGGTCCAAAGAGTCATCGGAGTCAAAGTTATCTGTCATGTCTTCGTCCCCTTCCGTCGGTCTGTCTTGTTTAGGCGAAAACAGCCTTCGCCCAACTGGTAATTTTTTAGCTATCTTCGACTGTTGTTCTTCTTTTCCGGGGGGGTTTGAACTATTCTTTGACTGATTTTTCTCCATCTCTTCTCTGAGAGCCTTTCTTCTTCTTTGCTCTCTCCTCCATTGAGATCTAGTCATAGGATTCTTACCTTTATAGTTTTCAGATATGTGCGCTGTTTTTGAGGATTCATACTCCTTACTGTAGGAGACCGAAGATCCTCGATTCACTTCGAAGCTCTTCCACCTTTGCTGCCCTTGCGCCCTCTCTTCATTAGGCTTCCTCCACTTTCCATCAGCGGAATCGACAACAGGTTTGAAACTGGCGGGCCTAGCACTTGGTGGCCTGATTCGAGGATCAGACCGTTTGTCTTCTGTCCTCCCGTGGTAGCTCTTTCGTTGATCAAAACCATGGCCACCTCTGTTCAGACGACGTCGACGTTCTCCCTCTAGCTTCTCTGCTGCTTTTCTATATATAATGGCGCTGCATCTGGGGCACAGCATCACGCTCGATCCATTGTCTTTGCACCGATGTAAAAAACCAACGATTGACTCTTCTGTCTTTGGGTATGCTAACCTGCTACATCCCTCATGGTATTTTGATTCTTTCTCTTCCATGGTCTCCGATGGGTTAATGTCGACCATATTAACTTCGACCGTCCCGTCTAGCTCCATTCTTTCCAAGCCCTCAGTGGCCTGGTCCATTCTGACGAAATGGTCAGCTGTTTCCTTGGTTACCATGGCGTAACTTGGATGACTTTGAACCCTTAGACTTGAATCGTTATTGTTTCGACCAGTATTTTCCTCGATTGTGACTGCCGTATCGTCCAAACCGAAACCCATGACGCATTTCGCCATCACTGGTGCTGAAATGAGGTCCTCAGTAATCTCCATCATGTTAACAGATAACTCGATGCCCTCAGTAGCATCTATCATGTTTGCTTCCATAGGTTCAACATAAAGAGCATCAGCTAAATGCAGCGGATCAGCATCCACCTTCATCTGGCCTTTCGCCTTATCCCCAAACTTCAAGCGTCCCTCCTGTATCGCATTCTGGACGAGATCCATGAAAAGAAAACATTGAGATGTTTTATGACCCAGAAAATTATGTTACTTACTAAAACCTCTCTTTTTTCGCTGCTCTAAGGGCGGTGTTTTAGCACCAGGCGGCACTATCATCTGCCCATCTTTTACTAGCAAATCGAAGATTTCATCACATTTTGTGATGTAGAAGGTGTAAGTTTTCTTAGGGAACCTGTCGTTCTTTTCTGATTCGACAAAGCCCTTTCCTTGAGGAGGGGCCAGTACTCGACAGAAATATGGGGGACCCTGTTTTATATCAGCAAGATCGAATTCGTTCTCCTCGAAGTAGGGGGACTCTTCACAAGCCCCTTCGCTACTTTCGTTGATTTAGACAAAAGCTACTTTCTTGCCTTTGTTAAATCTTGACTTTTCGTCTTTCAGCCTTTCTAGCTGTCGGACTCTATCGGCCAATTGGGCCATATCTCTCAAATACTGCGTATCTAATTTCTTCCTAATAGAGTAATCTAAACCTCCTGCTGCCATTTCGACCAACTCATGTTCAGGCACCTGTGTAAAACACCTTGCCTTAAGTAGTCGAAACCTATCGAGGTATTCTTCGATTGGCTCTGAAAACTTCCGCTTTATACTGGCCAACTCTTTCAAACTAATCTTCGTCTGGCCCATGTAAAACTGTTCATGGAAGAGTCGTTCTAACTGCGTCCAGTTACATATTGTACTTGGTGGTAAAGTGGTAAACCACGTGAAGGCGTTCTTTGTAAGAGAACTTGGGAAGTATTTTATCCTAAGGCTTTCGTCATTGGCTATCTCCCCAGCCCTAATTATGTAGCGTGCTACGTGTTCGACGGTGGACTCTGTCGTGTCCCCTGAAAACTTAGTGAACTTAGGCACCTTAGTCCTAGGGGGTAATTCCGCTTGAAGGATGTAGTCGACTATTGGTGAAGTATAATTTGGCCTAGTAAACCCAGTGTTTAGGCCATTTCGGGTCATGATTCTTTCTACCATCGTAGCCAAGTTGTTTTCGACCGCGAGGTTGTTGCGTCTTACTTGCTGGACCACATTGTCTGCATCCTGGTTTCGATTCACCATAACCATTTCTGGGTTTCTCTCGACCTGGACTCTGGGAGTTTCGACAACAGAAGGGTCTATTCCTCCTTGGTTCTCTAAATTGGCTTCTGGCGCCACTCTTGGAATTTGTTGTGGAGTATTCTCCACAGGGGCTTGGTTTCTTTCTAACGGAGGTACCCCTATAAATTCAGTCAAGCGTGTTAACTGTGTCGTCAGTTGTTGGTTAGTGTGAGTTGTGTCTCGAATTAATGGCTGAAAGATCTTACCCATAGTCTGGGAGAGGGTTTGAACCATTTGTAAGTTACTCTCATCCATCTGCTGCCTTAAACAGGCAACAGATGTATTGGTTAGATTGGGACCTTGAGTCGAGTATCCTAGACTTAAACTCTGAGGGTTTCGACCAATGTTTGAACCAGGTCCTGATCCTTGCAAATGTGACGCCATTGTGTTTTCAAAAAATATTGGGGGCGCATTTTGCAGCCCCTGCATTACAGTCGTTGACATCCCATACGGGGGATTCCTTGGCAACTGCGAAAGACCAAGAGGGGCAAATTGCCTTGACACTGATGGTCCTGCTATTGGAGTTTGGGGATTCGACACTGGTGGCCCAGTATACTCCAATACGGGTTGTGTGTAAGGCCTAACTATCGTTGTCCCAGATCCTACTGGGGCGACGGTTTGTTCTGACCTTATGGGAGGCGCTACTTGCTCTCCTATCGATGGTATAGGCAGTGGGACCATGTTTTTACTGGTTCCTTCGCCAGAGCCTTGGACTTGTGGGTTAGGATTGTTTGGCTGGTTCGTTTCTGTCGCCATATTCCTAAGGATTGTTCGTCTTTCTTCGTTAGCAGCGGTAATTCTACCACTTCTTAGTAACATATAATGTACTTTCTACGAAGATTATTAAGACTTTTGAGTGAGAATCTTTTAATTCTAAATCGCGGGGATATTTAGCATTGTCCCACCAGGTGTGCCATTTTGTTTCCCTTGAAAATCGAAAAATAACCGCTGATCTTCCAAATTTGACTTTGGTGACTCACAGGATCGATCAGATTGATCCTAGGACATGTGCTAAAGTATTCTACGTTTAGAATTAAATTTAAAGTACTTGTGATAACGAATTCGTAAATGTGCTTGTAATGAAAAAGACTTTGACTGGGTATTTTAAAGTGCATAAACTTAAAGAAACGCTGTAAAAGATTCGTAAAAGGGCTGATCGAAGAAGGTAAAAAGTTTAAAGGAAAGAAGGAATTGGAGTAAAGGATACAGGAAAGGTAAAGGCAAAACGTAACACTTGCACAAGTGGTTCGATAGAGGAAATGTAAATGTTGCTGAAATTGTAAAAGACTTTATTGAAAAGTTAGTGATTTTACATAACGTACATTCTCCGCGAAAATACTCTTTTCTCACACTCGGGTACTTTGAGTAAATTTGATTGGATTTACTTTGTACATATGGTAAAACACCCAGAAATCTGCCTATCAAATCCCTATTTATAATGCTAATAATTAACTGCTAATAACTTCCTAGTATCTCCTCGATTTAACAAGTGTCAATTGCATGTAACTTCCTGCTCTAGAACTCGCCACGTGTCTTATGAACAAAACCCCTCCCTCCAAATTTTGAATTTCAAAACGACGTAGCAATGCCATTTGCAGAATTTTCGGTCGAACGACCTCTGACACGGTCGAAATGCTCATAACTTTAGGTTTCTTAATTTTTCTAAGTTATTTCAACCGTTCAGCTTAGAAAATTCCTTAGAGGCTGTCGAAACCTCTTTGCTTCATTTTACTTAGACATTAATTATGTCTTAATGTTTAGCAACCCCAAGGCAGTGTTGAATTTGAGAGCTAACAAATTGCCCCCAAAGAATGTTCTTTTCGACCTTATCGCAGGAAAAGGACATTTTTTGATAGTATCCCATTCGACACCATCTTTCCGATACTATCAGACCCTTCAGTTTGCCAACCGCTGATTTTGGCGTGGCTCTTGCCCCTCCATTTCCAGACTGGTTTATCTGTGAGGATAATATAAAAATACTTCGACAGCAGTCGAAGCCTAAGGCGCAGCAGATGGTTCCGACTAAACATACACTTGATACCTTTAGAGGGCACCTTCATGTCAGTATCGAAGATGTTCACATCGAGACCGAAATCCTTGAAGGTCATCTCCCTTCGATTTGGCTTCCTCTTACGAAGCTTCAACGTTACTAACCTATATCTTCTATATTTATTTATTCGCAGCTGCTCCCAAAAGAAACGCTCCGACATATAAAACAGAAGGAAAGATCGAAAGTTCAAAGGTAAATTCTTACGTGCTCTTATTCACCTGAAGCTTTTCTGTCCTTTGCTGATCACTTTGATCTTCCCAGGTTGGCCGCAAACCTCCAAATCCTCAAAAAAGAAGAAAAGTTGCAGCCCAAGTCATCATAGACTCCGACGATGATGAATCCCCTCGTGAAGATATTCCCCTAAAAAGAAAACAAAGGGTAACTCATGGGCTAGAGAGCGTCGAATCTCCTCCATCTCCCACCAAGATACAAAAACAAAACACGCCTCCTGAATCTCCTGTCAAAGCTCTCACAACAAATGATGCAAATCCTTCTACCGTTCCCATAGAGAGTGATAACTCTAGTCCGGCTGAGGAAGCCACGAAGGTATTGTGAAAGAATCTCTGACCTTTCTATATCAAGCTCTTGTCTCTTTCATCTCGCGTCTCATGAGGTTTATTTTCCCAACTGCAGACTACTACCGAGGCCTCCAAACCTTCGATGCAACCGTCTCCCTTCCCTATTTATCCATTGAACAGCCAAGGTGAACCCACTTATATCCCTACATCTGATTTGGGTTCTGGTGTGAGTTCTCTTGGTGAAATTAACAAACCTGAATTTTATGCAGCCCCTGCGCCCCTAAAAACTACTACCCAACAATCACAAACTGATGGGTCTGACCACAAGGAAGAGGGAGCTCCTGAGACAATATTTGTGGCAGATAAAGACGAAAACCCCAAACTTGAGGACACCAACCCTGCCACCACAACAAGTTCCCCTCTTGATCACACAAAACCCGCTAATGACGACGTTGATGCGAACGAAGCCAACGCATGTGAGGAAGAAGCCATGCACCAGTCTGAGTTAGGTGAGTCAGATGGTGAGGAGAAAGAAGCTACCTTGGCTCAAGACTCCACAAAAGCTGCCCTTGTAGAAGGGGAAATAATTACAAAGGGAACATCTGATGATCCTGCTTGTATTGATGCTACCAAAGTTACTCCCGTCGAGGTGCCACAGGCCATGCCTCTACTGAGCGAAACAGTCCTCTCTAAGGAAGAAATGGCTGCGCTAAAAGAAAGTGATTCTCGTCGATACGTTCAATTACTGCTGCGCAGTCGAGGTAGTTCTTCTAGCAAAACTCGAAGTACTTCAACTTCTGAGGTCCAGGTCTCTAGCAAACCTTCAGACGACATTTTGGCGAAGATCAAAGCCAAAATCTTTAAAGGAGACCTTTTCATGTTACTGAAGATGGATTCCGTCACCCATCTATCTTTGAAAACGCTTCTTCAACAGGTGAAACTTGACTCCATATCCCCTGAAGCTGCTAACGTTATTCGAGAGGTGGGAATTTTGATAGATCAAGTCTACAAAGACCTCACGTTGCTGCTGTCGCTACTGCGAAAATCGGCGCCGGCTATGACAGAAGAGTCGCCACCGTGCGTTATTTATCCCAACGGATGGAAAGGAAATGCTCAAAGTAAACCTAACGCAAAACGGGAAAGGAATGGTCATCGCAACCAAATCCTGGATTCGAGAGTCGATTACGCAAGGGGAAGGTATTAGCACCCCTCACGTCCGTCGTACTCGACGGGATCCACGCTTGTTTTCTAGTACGGATTGTTATTCTATCTACTCTAAAGGTCTGGGTTAAAAAGAAAGGAAAATGACTCGGCAAAGTATTGCACTTTATGCCTACGTATCCCCGTCTGGAATGAGAAATTAGAGTCAATGTAGTTCGCCTAACTACGGGTTAAGGGGGAAAGGTTGCTCGCTAGGGTACGGCATCCTATGCCTACGTACTTTCATACAGCATGAAAGATCATAGCAAACGTAGTTCGGGCTACGGAAGACACAAGCTTGTCTGACTGGTTTTTTATTACCTTATGAAAGGGTTTTTCTTGATTAAGAGTCCAAGCGGACAAAAATGACACTTTGATGTTTGTTTTGAATCTTTTACGAAAGAAGTGTTTTTTAGTTTGTGTGCAATCTCTGACGTACTAGAGACTATGATTTGAGAGTGACTACGTCGCGTGTCACCCAAAGGGTGCCACACTAAGCAGCCAGACTACTGGAAAGAAGCTCCCCAGCAACCCTTTCTCAAATAGCTTAAGGCTCGTGACGTACGACATCGATTGACCTAATTACTGTATTTTTGAGTTGTTTTGAGATAAGAAGAGAAAGAAGCTCTAAAAAGCCTAGGGTTGAAAAGGGAATAACAACTAACCTAATGTTGTCATGCATGGATAAGAATCCTAATGTCTGTCATAATTCCCTCCTGCACAGAGGAAATCAGAGATCCTAGGGGATAAACAGAAAAGAAAGCAAGCAAGTACAATAAAATGCATGCAATACATCAATACAAGCGAGGCAAGGGAGTCCCACTCAACCTCGAACCTGGAAAAACAACAGGCAAATTGAATCAACATTCACTTTAAACCTAGGGGAAAGCAGCACAAGCCAACAAACAATACAAAAAACAAAAACCCCAAAGCAGAGGAGGCAGCCCAAGCAGCAGCACCAAACTCCTACAGCAAACAGCAAAAGCAGCAGCTCTGACAGCAACAGTTGATTAACCAGCAAAAGGTTGACAGCAACAACCTTCATCTTCATGAATAACTCCCATCTTCAAGCTTCAACAAGCACCAAGATTCAACAAGCCTCAAACTTCAACAAGCAAGCAGCTTAAGCAAGCTCAAACCCCAACCAGTAACCAGCCTCAACAAGCTCCTGACTTCAACTTCAACAAGCAGTAAAACCCTGGCTTCAACAAGCTACCTCATCTTTTCCTTTACCAAGCTTCAATAAGTACCTCCAAGGAAGAATCAGTCAACAAGATCAAGTTGGAATGTTAAGAAGCTCAATGACAACCAAGGGAAGTCCCTGAGAACTTAACATTATGAGAGACTGGCATCCTCAAAGTTCTACTTTTAAAGCATGCCATTCATCCCTCCTAAGGAGAGATGTGACTTATTTAAAAGGACTTTATGTCATTGGATTGAATGGAGATGAACAAAATACTCCATGTTTGAAGAAACAAGTAGAACTACTCTGATGCTCTACCTAAAACCCTAGTTTCCCTAAGCTCCTTAGAGGCACTCCACAAGATGAGAAAATCTTCAACCCTAAGCTCCTTCAAGCTCTCCAAAGCATCTTCCATTGGTCTTCATGATCATCCAAGCTCAAAATCAACACCACCCTAATCTAAGGGGAACTATTGAATCAAACTAGCCAAGTTAATTCCTCAGAAACACCTAAAAGTTAGTCTTAAAACTAATTCTACTTAAAATACCAAAGGGATTGTAAAATCCTACAAAAATTACTAAGGGTTCCTAAACCTCTTATGAATCTCTCATACAAAACCCAGGGGGTTAACCATTCATTTGGACCTAAAACTATGCCCTAAACCTAAAGGTATCATCTTAAAACCCTAATTCTAAACCACCTAATGTCCAATGTTCAAACTAGCCTACATTTATCTCACAAAAATATGAGAAAATTACTATGGGTACATTCATATCTAAGCTAACTAGCCCAAAATGAATCAACTCAAGATTCATCACCAATCATCCATACTAAAATCCACAAAATCATGTATCAACCATATTGAAAATAAAAGCAATAAAAATGCAAAAAATGCAAATAAAATATAAAATGCATGAATTAACCATTTTTCAATCCTATTAAATTATAAATTTTTTAAGGAGTTAGGGGAAAAAAATCTAGCTTAAAAATGTTTATTTTGCTATTTATTATGGATTTATTTCTAAACTATGTGAAAATGCAAAATAAAAAATAAAATTAAGAAAATTAAGAAACATGCGTGATGAATAGCAATTAATTCATGTTGTAAACCAAACCTGGGCCCAAGAGGGGGTGCCAATAGCGCATATGACCAAGCCCAAACCAAAATAAAAAAACAATCAGAAAACAAATGGAAAATGGAAAAACGCTTGTGGCAAATAGCAAGTAAATCACGTTATTATCTCCAGTTGGGCCCAAAGTGGGGTGTGGATAGCCAGAAATCAACTCAGCCCAACCAAAATACTTTAATGAAACGCTGTGTTGTGATGTTATTCCATCTCTTCAGTTATTAAAACGCCATCGTGGCCATTGGATGGAGTCTCTAGTCAAAGTCAAGGCATGATCTGAGGGTGGTGGTTCATCGTCCCTAAAATATTTGAACTGAGGGGGGAAAACACAGACGGTGGCCTGAGCTTGGCGCCATCGTCTTCTCCGGCGAAGCAAACCCCAAAACTCACCAAACAAGCCAATTAAAAACCCTAATCCACTCCAAATTTCACCCTGGTCACGAATATGACCTCCATTCTTATTGATTCTCACTTAAACTCAAAACCCGATGGAAGTTGCAGAAAAATCACCCAACCTTGATCAACCCAATTCTTGCAATTAAAAATCCTAAACTCATCAACATGTTTCAGTCATCAATTCTAACCATTTGAAAGCCATTAAAACCTCAAGAACTAGTGGATATGAGCTTCAACAGAAAATGGCATCACCCTAATTTGGTCTCTAATTCCTAATCTTTTGCACTGAAATCCACCCTCACATCAACACTAACCTAATCATGCATCAAAAGTTGATCAATTCACTACAAATTATGCTGAAATTTGAAGAATGCAAACATGTTGAAAGTGGATGAACAAATGAGGTTATGGCACGATTCAACCTCCAATCTCTTGCAGAATCACTCAATGATCACTTCTAAAGCTCCTCCAATGGACAATTTGCTTTGAATCTTCCTCAATTCCAAAAACCGATTCTTGATGCAGCTTGAGAAATTTCAAATGCTATCCTTCAATTCTCTCCAATGCAAGCCCAAAAATTGATCTGGATCAGTTGCATACCATATATAGAGTGTGTTAGAACACTCTAGAACCTTCTGTAACCACCTGAAGGAGAAATTCAATTTCTCATCTCCTTTGAAAATTTCACATGCCAAAGTTATGCCTTGATCTGTTTCAGCTCACCATCTCATTTGAATTTCTCTCCTCATGATAATTAGAACTGAATTGGGATGGTAATTCCCTTGTATTTGATCTTAAGGCAATGGATGGTTATGTTTCTTCAACCTTAAGTAACAAAGTGAAACCATGTGCAAATGACCTCAAATCCAAAATATGGTATTGCCATCCTTTCCAAAACATATTTTCTGATCAAATTGGTATGTAACATGGACTTGTTTGGCCATAAAATCAAGAAATCACAATTTTGGCCTTTTAAATGACTTTAATTCCTTCATTTCAAAACCATCTTCAACCAACTTCTCATATGAGCCAATTCAAACCCTCCTTGATGCATGGTCAAGGTTAAAACCCTATTTTGAGCAACTTTCTTGTTGAACAATTTTCCATTTGAGGAGTGGAAGATGGAGATTTTGGCACATGCTTGAAAATGACCTATAATCACAAATGCCCAAAATACCCCTGGATTGCCAAGATCATAACTTGAGTTCTATAAATCCCCTTGAGGACTTATAGTACTCTATGGAAATATAAGATCAAGATCTACAACTATTATGTTGGCCAAGAATCCATTTGAAAATTCCTTGAAGGGAAAAAGTTGCTTGGAAGTCAAGTGACTTTCACAGATAAATTTCATAGTCCTCTAATGACCTGTAATTTGCAAAGACCATAACATGAGTTCTACAAATCTTCTTGAAGACTTCTAGTACTCAAATTAAAGGTATTGAGAAGCTCTACAAGTTTCATGTTGGACAAAGATCCATTTGAAACTTGTATTTTGACTTATGTGGCTTTGAAGTTAGGAACTAAACAGGGGATTTTACACTGAAACCCTAATTTAGCAACTTCCCACATTCTTGATCTTTCTTTGATTAACCTTGGCACAACACCACACATGTATCAACATACCAATCCATGCATCCCATGACCTCAAGGTAGGCTTTGATGCTTTCCAACTACTCAATTGCTTGAATCAATGACTTGTCTTAGCTTCAATATGGCCCTCTATGCATCCCATGAGATCCATACACACCTCACATTCACATTCCATGCTTCTCATCCCACTGATGATTCTTAACATTCCTCAATATAGGAGCAAAGCCCACATGTAGGCACTCAAACTTCTCAAGATTTCCAATCACTTCCTGATGGCTTGGATGATTTCCCAAACTTGGATAACACCTCTTGCTAGGCTCTTCTCTTGATAGACACCCTTGATCCCTTGTTGGATGCATGCTATGCTATGATATGCCAATGATTGAATTATGTACATGATGTAACTATGCAAATGAAATGCAATGAAACACAAATCAGGCAAGAAAAGGTTGATCAAATTTTGGGGTACAACAGCTGCCCCGCCTCGAAGGTGACATTTCGATGAAATCTTGTTGTGAAGCAGCTGCTTGGACAAGTGCAGCGGAATCGGAACAAAGGATCGAAAAGCTAGAGGAAGAGAAAAAGATAGATCAACTAGAGATTGCTTCCAGTAAAGAAAACATCGTCTGTTGGAAACTCAAGATCAAGAAACTTCAAGGCAAGATCAAGAAAGAAGAAAAAAAGATTTCTCAACTGTCTTCCAAAGACGATTCGACCCTTGCTGTTGAACTCGAACATGCTATCACTTTTGCAGAAGAGGCTCGAAGCTTAGAAGAAGAAGTCGCCAGATTAACTGACGAAAGGGCCTCGTGCCAACAACGTATCGAATCTCAGAAGGCGAACTACCTTAAAATGAAGGCCAATCTTCCTTTCTAATTTACCGACATATTGTAACAGACTATAATTTGCTGGCCTTTGAAGCCATCTTTGTTATTGTAACTTATCACGCCATTTTGGAAAATATTAATACCATTTGTGGCTTTGCTTTATACTTTCTATTACTCTGTTGTTATTTTAACTACTTGCAGCATAGGCCTGTAATTTTATGCAGCCCCTTCGCCCCTAAAAACTACTACCCAACAATCACAAACTGATGGGTCTGACCACGAGGAAGAGGGAGCTCCTGAGACAATAGTCATGGCAGATGAAAACGAAAACCCCAAACCTGAGGACACCAACCCTGCCACCACAACAAGTTCCCCTCTTGATCACACAAAACCCACTAATGACGACGTTGATGCGAACGAAGCCAACGCATGTGAGGAAGAAGCCATGCACCCGTCTGAGTTAGGTGAGTCAGATGGTGAGGAGAAAGAAGCTACCTTGGCTCAAGACACCACAAAAGCTGCCCCTGTAGAAGGGAAATAATTACAAAGGGAACATCTGATGATCCTGCTTGTATTGATGCTACCAAAGTTACTCCCGTCGAGGTGCCACATGCCATGCCTCTTCAGAGCGAAACGGTCCTCTCTAAGGAAGAAATGGCTGCGCTAAAAGAAAGCAATCCTCGTCGATACGTTCAATTACTGCTGCGCAGTCGAGGCAGTTCTTCTAGCAAAACTCGAAGTACTTCAACTTTTGAGGGCCAGGTCTCTAGCAAACCTTCAGGCGACATTTTGGCGAAGATCAAAGCCAAAATCTTTAAAGGAGACCTTTTCATGTTGCTGAAGATGGATTCTGTCACCCATCTATCTTTGAAAACGCTTCTTCAACAGGTGAAACTTGACTCCATATCCCCTAAAGCTGCTAACGTTATTCTAGAGGTGGGAATTTTGATAGATCAAGTCTACAAAGACCTCACGTTGCTGCCCCGCCTCGAAGGTGACATTTCGATGAAATCTGGTTGTGAAGCAGCTGCCTGGACAAGTGCAGCGGAATCAGAACAAAGGATCGAAAAGCTAGAGGAAGAGAAAAAGAGAGATCAACTAGAGATAGCTTCCAGTAAAGAAAACATCGTCTGTTGGAAACGCAAGATCAAGAAACTTCAAGGCAAGATCAAGAAAGAAGAAAAAAAGATTTCTCAACTGTCTTCCAAAGACGATTCGACCCTTGCCGCTGAACTCGAACATGCTATCACTTTTGCAGAAGAGGCTCGAAGCGTAGAAGAAGAAGTCGCTAGATTAACTAACGAAAGGGCCTCGTGCCAACAACGTATCGAATCTCAAAAGGAGAAATACCTTTAAATGAAGGCCAATCTTCCTTTCTAATTTACCGACATATTGTAACATACTATATTTTGCTGGCCTTTGAAGCCATCTTTGTTATTGTAACTTATCGCGCCATTTTGGCAAATATTAGTACCATTTGTGGCTTTGCTTTATACTTTCTGTTACTCTGTTGTTATTTTAACTTGTTGCACCATAGGCCTGTACTTTTTCAAGTACTTACCATTTACTTTTAATATCCTTTTATCTTCGCCCAGTTCTTCCACTTCATAGGCTCCATTAAAGAAAACCCTCGACACTTGGAAGGGTTCCTCCCACTTTGGGGACCATTATCCCAGCGTCTTGGCCTTTCGATCCATAGGCAGAATGACTCTCCAAACTAAGTCTCCAACTAAAAAGGTTTTTGCTTTAACCTTCTTATTGTATGACTTTTCCACTCTCTTTTTCTGCCTTCTCAGCAATTCTAGAGCTTTCAATCTTTCTTTGTCTAAGTCTATGACCTCATCGAGCATCATATCCCAATAGACTTCTCTAGGAATTTCGTGTTGCCTTTGAACCCTAATCGACTGTATGTGGATTTCGACTGGCAACACTGCATCGTGACCAAAGGTCAAACGATATGGGGTGGCGTTGGTTGCCTCTTTGGGTGACGTTCGACATGCCCATAGAACCTGATCCAACACTTTGTGCCAATTCTTTGGCTTGGTTCCTACTTGCTTCTTTATCATGCCAATGACCACTTTATTTGCTGCCTCGACTTGCCCGTTAGCCTGCGCGTAATAAGGGGTCGAAGTTAAGAGTTTGAACCCCATCTCTCTGGCGAAATCCTGCATCTTTCTACCCGTGAAGATCGACCCTTGATCCGTTGTTATTGTCTCTGGCAGTCCAAACCTAAAGATGATATTTTTCTGAATGAATTCAATCACATCTTCCTGATCCACTTTAGGTAAAGGCACTGCTTCGACCCACTTGGTAAAGTAATCTATCCCCACTAAGATATACTTTTGGTTTTTTGAGGATGCTGGTCGAATTTCTCCAATCAGGTCCAAAGCCCAACCTCTAAACGGTCATGGTTTAATTATGGAATGTAATTCGCTTGCTGGGACATGTTGTATGCCCGCATGAACTTGACACTCCTGGCACCCCTTGGCGAACTCGATGCAATCCTTTAGCATCGTAGGCCAGTACAAACCTTGTCGAAATAACAACCATTTCATTTTATGGCCAAATTGGTGTGCACCACATGCCCCACTGTGGACTGTCGACAAAGCCAAGTATGCCTCTGATTCACTCAGGCATTTCAGCAAAACTCCTTCAGGGGTCTTTTTGAACAATTCGTTGCCCATCAAGACGTAGCTCAGTGCTCGATATTTTATCTTTTGATCCGAGGCTATTGACGGATTCTGGAGATATTCGACTAAAGGCTTTCTCCAGTCATTGTCCAACAATTCTCCGATGGTAAAGACTTCGAAAGTCTCTTCATCCATATATCCAAACTTTGTAGCCTCTAAGTCTGATGGCTTCAACCCAACCGACACTACCTTGCCTCTAGCTTCGATTACTTCCTGCAAGTCTTCCTTCGACACCCTATATCCCGAGGCAATCTGTGCTAGATCGTTGGCCATTTGGTTCTGTATTCTCGGTATATGTCGAATAGTTGACGCTTTGAATTTTTTAAGCAGCCTATTGGCCACTACGAAGTACATGATGAGATTTTCTTTAACACATTTGTACTCTTTTGTCAACTGTTTTATCACTAATTCCGAATCGCCCATTATTTTGACCTGGGTTGCCCCCAATTCTAACAAAATTTCAAGTCCAGCTATTAAAGCTTCATATTCAGCCTCGTTGTTGGAACACAACCCCTCGACTTTATACTTGAATTTTGTTGGAATTTTATCTGGCGAAATAATCATCAGACCAATACCAGTGCCATGTTTGTGGCTAGAGCCATCGAAGTATAATTTCCATGGTTCCACTTCAACTATATTCAGGGCATTCTCATTTATAGAGTGGTCGACGATAAAGTCTGCCACTATTTGCCCTTTGACTGCTTTTAGCGGTCTATAAGTCAAAGAATATTCTGTCAATGCCAGTGCCCATTTTCAAATTCGACTGTGCAAAATAGGTTTTGATAACATGTGTTTAATAACATCAAAGTGCGAAGAAACACAAACATCTACTGGTTTAATATATTGCTTTAATTTTGTACATGAGAAATATAAACATAGACATAGCTTTTCGATTTCACTATATCTAGTTTCTGCGTCATTTAAAACTCTACTAAGGTAGTAAATAGCCCTTTCGGCGCCATTCTCATCCTCCTGAGCCAACATGCTCCCTAAAGTTCTATCTGACGCTGCTATGTACAATCGCATACTCCTGCTTCTACACGGAGGCGAAAGGACTGGGGGGGGGGGGGGTGAGCCAAGTAGTCTTTGATTTTGTCGAAAGCTTCCTGCTGTTCTTTGCCCCACTCGAATCTGTCCCTAGTAATTCGAAGCAAAGTTGAAAAGGCTTGCGTCTTGCCGCTTAAGTTAGAGATGAACCTTCTTAGAAAGTTAATTTTCCCCAGCAGCGATTGCAACTCCTTTTTGTTCGACGGTGCTTTTGTTTCTAAGATAGCCTTTGTCTTATTCTGGTTGATTTCGATTCCCTTCTTATGGACAACGAAACCCAAGAAGTCTCCCGCCTGTACACAAAATGCGCACTTCAACGGATTGATTTTGAGGCTGAACATCCTATTTCTGGCGAACGATTGTCGCAGATGATCCAGATGGCTTTTTCCTGAAACAGATTTCACCATAATATCTTCAATGTATATTTGCATAAAAGATTCAATGAAATCATGGAATATAGAATTCATCGCTCGCTGATACGTTGCCCCAGCGTTCTTTAGGCCAAATGGCATTACTACCCATTCGTAAGTGCCTAAGGCCCCTAGACAACGAAACGCTGTTTGGGGAACGTCATCTTCTGCGATAAAAATCTGGTTATATCCAGAATAACCATCCAACATACTAAGGTACTCATGTCCAGCGGCTGAATCAACTAACATTTCTGCCACTGGCATCGAATATTCGTCTTTGGGAGTGGCTGAATTCAAATCTCTGAAATCAATGCACACTCTTAGGGACCCGTTCTTCTTGATGGCTGGGACAATGTTGGCCAGCCATTCGACATACCTCGCTGTGCGAATGAATCTGCAATGAAGGAGCCTTTCGATTTCCTCCTTGATCTTCGACATGACCTCTGGAGCAAAACACCTTGGGCCCTGTTTGACGGGCTTCTTTCCAGGTTTTATTGGTAGTTTATGTTCCACCAAATCCCTTTGCAACCCAGGCATTTCGTCATAGTCCCAGGCGAAATAATCCTTATACTCCCGGAGCAACTGGATGACTTCGATCTTCAGTTGAGGGTCAAGGTTAGCACTAATGTACGTTGGCCTCCTGGTTGGACCTTCTCCTAAATCAATTTCCTCCAATGGATCCTGTGCGAGCATTTTGATGTCGTTCCCCAAAGGATCTCTTTTGAACCCCAGAGGTTCGTCATCATAGATGGCGTCGAGCCTCTGGCTCTCCCGCTGCATTTTGGTGGCTTCTTCAGCCATTTTGTCATGGGCGGCCATTACAGCCATTTGTAATTTGGTTTCAGCCACATAGGCCGAAATTCTTTGCAGCACCGCTGCTTCAGTCATCAAACTCACTGCCCCACCCAGTGGGGTCAACTAGGGCTGCCCCCAGGTATGGGAGTCTCTCCCCAGGTATTTCCCTATCCCAACGAAATCCGTCGACAGGGTAGAGGTATAGTGAGTAGTACACCTCGTCATTTGGTGCGAACTCAAAGTCCGCTGGAGCATAAGGGCCTATACTGGCCAAGTGCTTGTCGAATTGGAACTGATCTATTTTCCTTCTTGGCACCCTGAAGTATCCTTGATCAGCTTCAATATTTTCAACTATGCCATCTGGCCTCCAGATGGAAATCCTTTGATGCATCGATGATGGCACTGCTCCAATGCCATGTATCCATTCTCGGCCAAGCAATAAATTGTAGTTGGCCGTGGTTTCGACCACCATGAATATCGTTGGTCTTGTAATTGTTCTGAAGGTTACGTCCACCTGAATCACACCCCTGGTGGTTCCTACTTTTCCTTCATAATTTGACAAAACCTTTTTTGTGGCTTTGTATCAGCGTCATGCTTTCCTATTTTGGTCAGCAAAGAATGTGGCATCAGGTTTACTGTAGCGCCACAATCCACCAGTATTTTGTTGATGGGGATGTTCTCCACTTTTGCTGTAATATACAACGGTTTTAGGTGGGTCCTCATTTCTTCAGTGGGTCGTTCGAAGAAAGCGTTTTGCTCTTCGACACAGCCATTGTTCATCACGTAATAGCATACAGGTTTATGTGCTGCCATTTCCCACTCAGCGTCTGCGCCTGGTTCTTCAACCTCTGAAACCCTATTAAACTCTCGGGGCATCACCGACACCACGTTGACCACCAGGTCCAAAGAGTCATCGGAGTCAAAGTTATATGTCATGTCTTCGTCCCTTTCCGTCGGTCTGTCTTGTTTAGGCGAAAACAGCCTTCGCCCAACTGGTAATTTTTTAGCTATCTTCGACTGCTGTTCTTCTTTTTCGGGGGGGTTTGAACTATTCTTTGACTGATTTTTCTCCATCTCTTCTCTGAGAGCCTTTCTTCTTCTTTGCTCTCTCCTCCATTGAGATCTAGTCATAGGATTCTTACCTTTATAGTTTTCAGATATGTGCGCTGTTTTTGAGGATTGATACTCCTTGCTGTAGGAGACCGAAGATCCTCGATTCACTTCGAAGCTCTTCCACCTTTGCTGCCCTTGCGCCCTCTCTTCATTAGGCTTCCTCCACTTTCCATCAGCAAAACCGACAACAGGTTTGAAACTGGCGGGCCTAGCACTTGGTGGCCTGATTCGAGGTTCAGACCGTTTGTCTTCTGTCCTCCTGTGGTACCTCTTTCGTTGATCAAAACCATGGCCACCTTTGTTCAGACGATGTCGACGTTCTCCCTCTAGCTTCTCTGCTGCTTTTCTATCGAAAATGGCGCTGCATCTGGGGCACAACATCACGCTCGATCCATTGTCTTTGCACCGATGTAAAAAACCAACGATTGACTCTTCTGTCTCTGGGTATGTTAACCTGCTACATCCCTCATGGTATTTTGATTCTTTCTCTTCCATGGTCTCCGATGGGTTAATGTCGACCATCTTAACTTCGACTGTCCCGTCTAGCTCCATTCTTTCCAAGCCCTCAGTGGCCTGGTCCATTCTGACGAAATGGTCAGCTGTTTCCTTGGTTACCATGGCGTAACTTGGATGACTTTGAACCCTTAGACTTGAATCGTTATCGTTTCGACCAGTATTCTCCTCGACTGTGACTGTCGTATCGTCCAAACCGAAACCCATGACGCATTTCGCCATCACTGGTGCTGAAATGAGGTCCTCAGTAACCTCCATCATGTTAACAGAAAACTCGATGCCCTCAGTAGCATCTATAATGTTTGCTTCCATAGTTTCAACATAAAGAGCATCAGCCAATTGCAGCGGATCAACATCCACCTTCATCTGGCCTTTCGCCTTATCCCTAAACTTCAAGCGTCCCTCCTGTATCGCATTCTGGACGAGATCCCTGAAAAGAAAACATTGAGATGTTTTATGACCCAGAAAATTATGGTACTTACAAAAACCTCTATTTTTTCGCTGCTCTAAGGGCGGTGTTTTAGCACCAGGCGGCACTATCATCTGCCCATCTTTTACTAGCAAATCGAAGATTTCATCACATTTCGTGATGTCGAAGGTGTAAGTTTTCTTAGGGAACCTGTCGTTCTTTTCTGATTCGACAAAGCCCTTTCCTTGAGGAGGGGCCAGTACTCGACAGAAATATGGGGGACCCTGTTTTAATTCAGCAAGATCGACTTCGTTCTCCTCGAAGTAGGGGACTCTTCGCAAGCCCCTTCGCTACTTTCGTTGAGTTCAACAAAAGCTACTTTCTTGCCTTTGTTAAATCTTGACTTTTCGTCTTTCAGCCTTTCTAGCTGTCGGACTCTATCGGCCAATTGGGTCATATCTCTCAGATACTGCGTATCTAATTTCTTCCT
The DNA here is from genome assembly GCA_963859935.3 of Lathyrus sativus. Lineage (NCBI taxonomy): Eukaryota > Viridiplantae > Streptophyta > Magnoliopsida > Fabales > Fabaceae > Lathyrus > Lathyrus sativus. The sequence goes on along the minus strand of OZ012736.1, from coordinate 152,853,982 downwards.
AATAGAGTAATCTAAACCTCCTGCTGCCATTTCGACCAACTCATGTTCAGGTACCTGCGTAAAACACCTTGCCTTATGTATTCGAAACCTATTGAGGTATTCTTCGATTGTCTTTGAAAACTTCCGCTTTAAACTTGCCAACTCTTTCAAACTAATCTTCGTCTGGCCCATGTAAAACTGTTCATGGAAGAGTCGTTCTAACTGCGTCCAGTTACATATTGTACTTGGTGGTAAAGTGGTAAACCACGTGAAGGCGTTCTTTGTAAGAGAACTTGGGAAGTATTTTATCCCAAGGCTTTCGTCATTGGCTATCTCCCCAGCCTCTATTATGTAGCGTGCTACGTGTTCGACGGTGGACTCCGTCGTGTCCCCTGAAAACTTAGTGAACTTAGGCACCTTAGTCCTAGGGGGTAATTCCGCTCGAAGGATGTAGTCGACTATTGGTGAAGTATAATTTGGCCTAGTGAACCCAGTGTTTAGGCCATTTCGGGTCATGATTCTTTCTACCATCGTAGCCAAGTTGTTTTCGACCGCGAGGTTGTTGCGTCTTACTTGCTGGACCACATTGTCTGCATCCTGGTTTCGATTCACCATAACTATTTCTGGGTTTCTCTCGACCTGGACTCTGGGAGTTTCGACAACATAAGGGTTTATTCCTCCTTGGTTCTCTAAATTGGCTTCTGGCGCCACTCTTGGAATTTGTTGTGGAGTATTCTCCACAGGGGCTTGGTTTCTTTCTAACGGAGGTACCTCTATAAATTCAGTCAAGCATGTTAACTGTGTCACCAGTTGTTGGTTAGCGTGAGTTGTGTCTCAAATTAATGGCTGAAAGATCTCACCCATAGTCTGGGAGAGGGTTTGAACCATCTGTAAGTTACTCTCATCCATCTGCTGCCTCAAACAGGCAACGGACGTATTGGTTAGATTGGGACCTTGAGTCGAGTATCCTAGACTTAAACTCTGAGGGTTTCGACCAATGTTTGAACCAGGTCCTGATCCTTGCAAAGGTGACGCCATTGTGTTTTTAGAAAATATTGGGGGCACATTTTGCAGCCCCTGCATTACAGTCGTTGACATCCCATACGGGGGATTCCTTGGCAACTGCGAAAGACCAAGAGAGGCAAACTGCCTTGACACTAATGGTCCTGCTATTGGAGTTTGGGGATTCGACACTGGTGGCCCAATATACTCCAATACGGGTTGTGTGTAAGGCCTAACTATCGTTGTCCCAGATCCTACTAGGGCGACGGTTTGTTCTGACCTTATGGGAGGCGCTACTTGCTCTCCTATCGATGGTATAGGCGGTGGGACCATGTTGTTACTGGTTCCTTCTCCAGAGCCTTGGACTTGTGGGTTAGGATTGTTTGGCTGGTTCGTTTCCGTCACCATATTCCTAAGGATTGTTCGTCTTTCTTCGTTAGCAGCGGTAATTCTACCACTTCTTAGTAACATATAATGTATTTTCTACGAAGATTATTAAGACTTGTGAGTGAGAATCTTTTAATTCTAAATCGCGGAGATATTTAGCACTGTCCCACCAGGTGTGCCATTTTGTTTCCCTTGAAAATCGGAAAACAACCGTTGATCTTCCAAATTTGACTTTGGTGACTCACAGGATCAATCAGATTGATTCTAGGACATGTGCTAAAGTATTCTACGTTTAGAATTAAATTTAAAGTACTTGTGATAACGAATTGGTAAATGTGCTTGTAATGAAAAAGACTTTGACTGGGTATTTTAAAGTGCATAAACTTAAAGAAACGCTGTAAAAGATTTGTAAAATGGCTGATCGAAGAAGGTAATAAGTTTAAAGGAAAGAAGGAATTGGAGTAAAGGATGCAGGAAAGGTAAAGGCAAAACGTAACACTTGCACAAGTGGTTCGACAGAGGAAATGTAAATGTTGCTAAAATTGTAAAAGACTTTATTGAAAAGTTGGTGATTTTACATAACATACATTCTCCGCGAAAATACTCTTTTCTCACACTCGGGTACTTTGAGTAAATTTGATTGGAGTTACTTTGTACAAATGGTAAAACACCCAGAAATCTGCCTATCAAATCCCAATTTATAATGCTAATAATTAACTGCTAATAACTTCCTAGTATCTCCTCGATCTAACAAGTGTCAATTGCATGTAGCTTCCTGCTCTAGAACTCGCCACGTGTGTTATGAACAAAACCCCTCCCTCCAAATTTTGAATTTTAAAACGACGTAGCAATGCCATTTGCAGAATTTTCGGTCGAACGACCTCTGACACGGTCGAAATGCTCATAACTCTAGGTTTCTTAATTTTTCTAAGTTATTTCAACCGTTCAGCTTAGAAAATTCCTTAGAGGCTGTCGAAACCTCTTTGCTTCATTTTACTTAGATATTAATTATGTCTTAATGTTTAGCAACCCCAAGGCAGTGTCGAATTTGGGAGCTAACACGATGCTAACTTGAATTCTTAAGAGCTTTCATAAAACTATGGACCTCAATCAATCTATAAACCTTGAGATTTAAATGGCCTGACAAGTCTATTTAACCGAGTTATCCGGTTTAATCTGGCTTAGTCATGCGGTTCGACTAGTGACCCAGTGGTTCAATCGATAAACCAGTGACCCAATATCCTCACTGGTTCGATGACCGATCCAGTTTTTAAAACACTGATTATAAGCATATACTCCTTTTTTGCATACAAGCTTTCAAACAAAACTTGCAAAGGAAAAAAACTTGGTGAGCATACACAAAAATTCATGGCCTTCAAAACTTTCTTCAGCAAACCTCCAAAGCAAACACAATATAAACAAAATGGTTAGCTATGCATGGGTGGTTGATCTAAGATGATATGAAAATGAACAATGAATCTAAGGAAAAAATTCGGGGTACAACAGCCGCCCCTATTTAAATGTCGTCACCGGATGACGCGAGCGATGACGAACCTCGCGAAATCATAGTGAAAGGTATTTAAATATAGATAAATGAAAATTTTTTCCCTTAGATGCAGTGATATGTAATGCTATGGGCAAAATAAACTAAACTAAAAATGCTGACGTGCAAAGAAACTCTAATATGATGATAATGATGAAATGCTAAATGCAAAATGCAAACGAAAAACGAAAGCGACAGGGACGGAGTCAAGATAATGAGTAACCACTCACTAGAGATGACAATGCACTGGGGAATAGAAACAAAACTGGGAAAATCTAAAGTGATGGATCAACAGGTTCAGGCATGACCAATTGATACTTTAGAAAGAGAGAAAACAAAAGATCCTCAATGGAGATAGAATCGGGAAGGCAACCTTCACTAGGGAATATCTAGAGTAGTTGTCCAACAGGTTCTAGCATGACCGGCTGACACTCTAGGTTAAAAGGTCAAACATGATCACATGGCAGTAGGATCATGCAAACAAAATGCTGGAGTTTTCAGACAAGAAATAACATCCAAGCTTCTGGAAATTCCTTAAACGAAGAGATCAAACGGGATCTTCAGGAAACATCAGGATATATACAGGGTAATTAACTCTTCGGTATGCCAAAACAATTGGACTTCATGGGGAAATTCTCTGATAAGCTTCTCAAAAGAGACTGCCACTTATCGTTGAAAGGAACTTACACCACCAAGAAAGGATAAGCTTTTCAAAGAAGGAGACTACCACTTATCGGTAAATGGATAACAATGATAAGCTTCTTGTGTGAGACTGCCACTTATCTGAAAAAGATAAAATGATAAGCTTCTAAGGAGAGACTGCCACTTATCTGAAAAGGACAATAGGAAACAAGCTTATCGAGGGAGACTACCACTTGTTGATGGACATAATGAAAATATGATAAGCTTCTCCGGAGAGACTGCCACTTCTCGGCAAAAGGATAAAAAATGATAAGCTTCTCAGGTGAGACTGCCACTTATTTGGGGATAAACAAAATAGGATAAGCTTCTCCGGAGAGACTGCCACTTATCGGCAAAAAGATAAAGTGATAAGTTTCTCAGGTGAGACAACCACTTATCAGCAATGCGAATTTATAAATGATTCTTCTTGAGATATAGTACAAAATAAATGCACACTCCAGCTAGGTTCGGCGACCTAAATAGGTTCAACATAATCTCTAGGGACCAAAGTTCAATCTAGGAATAAACTAGGAAGAAAAGTTCAAACAAGAGTCTAACCATTAAGGAATGAACTCAAATGGGGATTTATCTTATCCAGGTATGGAAAAGATAACTGAAGTAACCGTCATCCACGAGGATTGAACACTGTGGGGAATTAGTAAGAGTAGGTATTTTATGCTTATGGTTGACGACTCTACATGGAGAGAAAAGACAAACCCATTTATTTGGTGATAAACACAACCGAATTAAACGATGAAAGACAACAAAGATAGCAAACATGCTAATGCTAATGTATATGTCTATATGTATGAATGAATGTATGTCATGTTATGCTTATGCTGATAAAATAGACAAAATGAGGAGTGAACGGGAGATGAAATAAACATCTCGACAAGGATACTCGGTCGACCTCTGCAAGGGTATGAATCTATCAAGGGACGAATAGAAAGTCAATGGCAAAACCATAATCTTGCTTTAAAGTTCCAATTTCTCTGGGGAGAAGAATATTTTGTTTAGGGATGTAACATCATGAATTCACTTGAGGGATTGCTATCATGAATTGGATTTCTTGTCAAAGAGGACATGTTCACTGGGGAGAGTCATCTTATGATTAGAGGAGCTAAGGCGCTTACTGGAGAAAGTATAGTAACTTCAGTGAGGAAACAGAGATGATTCCACTGGGGAGCGGATCCTCAATATCAATAAACATGTATCACTTGGTGGACACTAGGGAGATTTTCAGCACTCTTGAAAATCACTGAAGATTACCGGGTTGGTTCAAGAGTGTTGTCAGCTCATGCTTCGCTTGGAATTTTGCTGAACAATGGTCTAAAAGTGCTGCTGCAACATTAAGACTTTCTGGGGAACCATGATTTCCTTCAGATTTTTCCACAGTTCAAAGCAACTTTATATTTTTTTGAATGCATCTTCAAAAACAGTTTTAAGTTTGAAAACTTTTCACTTTCAAAATTATTATTAACAAATAACATTTTGCATAACAAGAAAAAGTAGAGGAAGCGTAAAATGGAAAAAATTGAATAGGCAAAAGTCTGATTTTAGTGAAGGATGGTAGCTTGCTAATGGTGAAGTTCCATGGAGTATTACATTTGAAATTGGCAATAGGGAAAGGTTACATTGAATCCAACGACACCTACTGACCCTAATAACTAAGACTACCCAAAATCCTGCTTCTGACAAGAGCGGTTGAATTTCTGCTTTGATCTGCTGTAAAGATGAACGTCATCTGATGCAGTGAAATGCCTTTGCCCCTAACTTTTGCTTGGATCGCCCATTCGGGTTTTCAATCCACCGGGACGCTCATTTTTGCCTAAACCGCCCTTTCGGGTTTTTAGTTTAGTGAGCTCTTATTTTTATTTTCATCCCTAATTTTTGCCTGGATCTCCTTCATAGGTTATGATCCACCAGGATACCCATTTTTTCCAAAGTCGCATTTTTAGGTTTTCGACTTAGCGGGCTTTTTAGGCATAATATTTTTGGTCTGCATCAGAGTTTATAGGATGTGCAAGCTCTTCACCATCCATTGTTGTAGAATTAGCGATCCTCCTGAGAAGATTGTCTTCACCACAAATGAACCTTCATAATTGGGAATCCATTTCCCACGCATGTCTTTATGAACTGGCAAGATCTTCTTGAGTACAAGCTCTCCTTGACGAAATTCTCGGATTCAGACTTTCTTGTCAAAGGCTCTTTTCATCCGTTTCTGGTATAACTGACCATGGCACATCGCAGTCATGCACTTCTCGTCAATAAGATTCAACAGGTTAAATCTTTCTTGGACCCATTCTGCTTCATCAAGCTTGGTTTCCATCAGTACCCTTAAGGATGCTATCTCTACTTTGATGGGGAGAACTGCATCTATTCCATACACTAATGAGAAAGGGGTTGCTCCTGTTGAAGTTTGCACTGAAGTTCTGTATCCCTGCAAAGCAAATGGTAGCATTTCATGCCAATCTTTGTAAGTCTTTACCGTCTTTTGCAGGATTTTCTTGATGTTTTTATTTGCAGCTTCAACGACTCCATTAATTTTGGGACGGTAAGGAGAAGAATTTTGATGCGCAATCTTGAAACTTTCACACAACTCCTTCATGGTTTTGTTGTTCATGTTGGTCCCATTAACTATTATGATTCGGCTTGGAATTCCATAACGACAGATAATCTCTTTCTTGATGAAGCGGACAATTACTTGCTTGGTTGCATTGGCATAAGAAGCGACTTCTACCCATTTTGTGAAGTACTCAATGGCAACTAAGATGAATCGGTGACCGTTGGAAGCTTTAGGTTCAATTGCCCCAATCATGTCAATGCCCCACATTGAGAAAGGCCACGGTGATGATAAAACATTCAACATCGTTGGAGCTGTAGCACCCCAAAATTTGCCTTTTCGTTTTAACCTTAACTGCCTTTTGTTTCTTTGCATTTTGCATTTTTCGCATACCATAACATTCATTCCCGAGGCATGAGATCAAGGCATTCCCGTGGCTCAGGTTCATCTTGGCGCAAAGGACTAAAAGACTGAACAACGAGCATCAGAGGCTCCAACATTTATTTTGCCCAGCGGTCGAGCAGCCGATTTTATTTTATTTTGTAGGGTAACTTCAAGAAGCAGCACTTAGGCTCATATCAAGCATTCTTACAATTGCAACATTCAAGAACGAGATTTAGAAGCTTAACAAAGCTCCAAACAGTTGAAACAGGGAAAATGTGCAGATTTCCCTCCAAAAGGCGCCAAATTCAAAATTTTGAAGGTGTTAACCGGTTAACACATATGATTAATCGATTAACCGAGTCAAAATCAGGTCAAATCTGAAGTTTTAAGGGTGTTAACCGATTAACCTATATGGTTAATCGATTACCCAGTGCAGATTTTGGCTCTGCACGTGAATTTTTAAAGGGAGTTGTTTTGGGGTCCAATTTTGATCACTTGAATTTCAATTTTACACTTGGGAAGGATCTAGAATCATTTCAGAATTTGATTAATTTTATTTTCTGATCAGTGCATATTTATGCACATTCTCCTATATTTTTACTTAGGCATTTATTTACTTTATTTTGATTATTTTTATGTTTTATTATGTTTTTACATTTTATTTTATTTTTGGTTTAATTTAATTATCGCAACTATTTTTCAAATTTAGTAGTCTGCACGGAAACGATCATAACTGGAGTTTCGGGAATCCGTTTGAGGCGTTCTAAAAATTGACGGAAAGCTAAGAGAGAGAGCTACGACTTTCGTGTTGGAGTCGAAGTCAGATTCGGAGCTCAAAATTCCAGAATTTCGTTTCAAGTTACAGCATTAGAATTCTATTTTAGTTTTGATCTTGTTTTGGGCCTGAGTTATGTTTTTGACCCAGTTGGGTTATGAACTGAATCCATTGTTTTATTTTGAGGGAAAACCTCATTTACAGTATCCTATCCACTATTCATGAAAATATTGGTTGGAGCTTTGTATGAATTATGGAGAACTAATTCCTTCGGATTAATCTGCTGTAATCGGTTCCCGCCAACACTTTGAGGTTCTTTTAATTTCCAATAAAATCTATTTCCTTTCAATTCTTCTCTATGATATTTTGTTTGCTTAATTCGATTAATCTTAGGGATGATTGATTTATTTCGAGGATTGCATGTTCTTATACTTTAATCGCGGTTGCTTAATTCGCGTATGTTTCTCGTGTTTGCTTAATTCACGGTTACTATTTTATCTGTTTGCTTAATTCAGACATTAGGAACGTGTATCGTATAATATATCAATTGCGCTTGTTAATTGTTATTATAATCGGAAATGGGATAGAATCCGCTTAGGAATTGGGAATTATTAGGATCGATGATAAGTTGGGAAACAAAAACAGTAGATTAGTCGTTTCAACTCATTACTACAATCACTTTTTCTAATCACTTATTTTTCGTTTATTTTATCTTAATCAAAACCCCCTATATTTCGTTACTATATTTGATTATTCCTGCAAGAATCCTTGTGAGACGATATTCCGAGTCACTGTCGTTGTACTGCATTTTCTTACAAAAACACTCGTTTTTGATCTGCGAGCGACCGCGGATCAAATTGGCGCCGCTGCCGGGGATTCTTGTCGTTATTAATCAATTTTAGAGTCATAGGGTTAGTTAGTGTCCTCGAGTCTAGACCTTAGTTTCCTCGTGGTTTCTTCCAATTCGCGTCTTACAGTCCAAATCGCCAAAAAATCCTTTTTTCTATTTTTAATGAATTTTATACTGTTTTCATAGAGTCGAAAAAAATCGAAAAAATTCTCTTAATTGTTATTTTGCTTAATTTGTTTAATTCTGGTATTATTTTATTTTTTTGAAATTTAATTAATTGTTTTCCATCATTGTGTTTGAGTCTGAGTCTGAGTCTGACTATCTGCATAACTTGTTTGCTTCGGATACTGAACTTGATTTTGAAATGGCTGATAATAGAACCTTAAGACAATTAGTTGCCCCTGATGTAAATTATAATAGCTTGTGTATTGAATATGATGATGTTGATGTTCCTTTCGAATCGAAATCTGGTTTAATACACTTGTTGTCAAGGTTTAATGGATTTGCAGGTGAGGATCCGAATAAGCATATGAATGAATTCCAAAATGTGTGCTCTAAACCTTCTGAACCTTCACTAGAGGACCTTGTCAAGCAAATGGCTATAAATGATCTTCAGTTTCAGCAACAAACAGATTCAAGTCTTCAAGCTTTGCAGACACAGATTGAACAGCTTGCCACTATAGTGAATGTCATGCAACAAGCTCAAGATTCAAACCAACCATCTGCCCAAACAGTAGTGAATCCAAAAGAGTTTCCTTCTAATTTAGTTGATGATACTTATTCTGAATTGTATTTTGATTTTCCATCATTAGCAGATTTTGATGATACTTACTCTTGTGATTCATGTACCGACACTAACATTTGCTCTGTTTGTGCTGAGATTAATGCTGCCGTACAAGGTGATGTTTTTCATGCAGATGAAGTTGTTTATGAAGCTAAAACTCTTAACATCACGGCTGCCCCAACCTCACCATCGATTGAACAACCTCCCCCCTTGGAGCTTAAACCAATTCATACCAATCTGAATTATGCTTATTCAGATATGGATAAAAAGCTTTCAGTTATAATTTCTTCTAACCTTGATTTTGATGAATATAATAAACCTTTACAGGTTTTGAAGAAACATAAGAAGGGAATTGGATGGACCTCGATAGAAGTGGGAAGAAAAGCAGTGAAGCAACCCCTTAACCCATTGATCTTTGATGTTATAGAAAAGGATATCAAATTCACGTGCCCATTCGACACATTTATTTATCGAAGATTATTATTTGATCCTGGAATAAAAGGTGAAGGCACTAATACAAATTTCAAGAGCGATGGATACTATCCAAAGTTACTCCCCACTTTGGAAGAGGAGACTGCAGGAAATCTCTCTTTGGGAAAGGATGCATATATGATCACTTATCCACCTTGACTCGTCGGGTGTGTTCTTTCCTTTCCCTCACTCTTATTGTATATTTATGTCCTTTCATTGAGGACAATGCTTGTTTTAAGTCTGGGGGAGGGAAACTTTTGCTTTATATTTTGTTTTGTTTTGTTTTCAGTTATAATAATAAAAATTTTTAAAAAAAAAAATGCATCTTTTTGAAAGTTCTAGGCTAAAGACTAATTTGAATTAGTTTGCGGAGACTTGGAAAAAATTCACAAGATCGGTATCGTCTTAACACCGTAAGTCTCTTGCATATGGAAATTGATTTGAATTCTTATTATGGTTTAGCCTTGAATTTTCATTCTCTGACAGCTCTTGAGTAGTTTATTTCAGCAGTCAGCACCATCTCATACACATCCTATGCAGGGAAGCCGATGAATATAAGTGAGTGATCAAATTGAAAAGAAAAAAAAATAAAAAGAAGAAAAAAAGAAAAAGAAAAGAAAAGAAAAAGTTGAAAAATTTTTATTACTCGTTAGTTGGTTCAACGGTTTCTGGTGCTGAACTTGGTAGGGTGGATTACGGTCCGATCCACCGCAACTACAATTGAGTCGACAAAGGGTTATGCCACGTAAGTACCAGAACCCCAAACAAAAAGGATCAGAGTCACTAACCGGTCACCTTGCTATGAGTGTGTGGAGATAACGGGCTTAATGTGATTGCGCCTGAATGAAAAAGAGCAAAAAGGCGGAAGAGCAAGTTAGGCTTCAACATAATAACATGATTCGAGTTGATTTGTATATTCAGGAGGTTTATGTCTGCACAATTTTGGATTAGTGTTCCTACGATATCTTAGTGTGTAAGATTAGTACCTATCGATGCAAACTTAACCGAAGAAGACTTACAGCCTGGAATGAGTATCTATTGATGTGTTTGTGCTTTCTTTGTTGTGTTTTATTTTAATTTTGCTCGGAGTGCAAAAGTTCAAGTGTGGGGGAATTTGATCAGTGCATATTTATGCACATTCTCCTATATTTTTACTTAGGAATTTCTTTACTTTATTTTGATTATTTTTATGTTTTATTATGTTTTTACATTTTATTTTATTTTTGGTTTAATTTAATTATCGCAACTATTTTTCAGCTTTAGTAGTCTGCACGGAAACGATCATAACTGGAGTTCCGGGAATCCGTTTGAGGCGTTCTAAAAATAGACGGAAAGCTAAGAGAGAGAGAGCTACGACTTTCGTGTTGGAGTCGAAGTCAGATTCGGAGCTCAAAATTCCAGAATTTCGTTTCAAGTTACAGCATTAGAATTCTATTTTAGTTTTGATCTTGTTTTGGGCCTGAGTTATGTTTTTGACCCAGTTGGGTTATGAACTGAATCCATTGTTTTATTTTGAGGGAAAACCTCGTTTACAGTATCCTATTCACTATTCACCAAAAAATTTGGTTGGAGCTTTGTATGAATTATGGAGAACTAATTCCTTCAGATTAATCTGCTGTAATCGGTTCCCGCCAACACTTTGAGGTTCTTTTAATTTCCAATAAAATCTATTTCCTTTCAATTCTTCTCTATGATATTTTGTTTTCTTAATTCGATTTATCTTAGGGATGATTGATTTATTTCGAGTATTGCATGTTCTTATACTTTAATCGCGGTTGCTTAATTCGCGTATGTTTCTCGTGTTTGCTTAATTCACGGTTACTATTTTATCTGTTTGCTTAATTCAGAAATTAGGAACGTGTATCGTATAATATATCAATTGCGCTTGTTGATTGTTATTATAATCGGAAAGGGGATAGAATCCGCTTAGGAATTGAGAATTATTAGGATCGATGATAAGTTGGGAAACGAAAACAGTAGATTAGCCGTTTCAACTCATTACTACAATCACTTTTTCTAATCACTTATTTTTCGTTTATTTTATCTTAATCAAAATTCCCTATATTTCGTTACTGTATTTGATTATTCCTGCAAGAATCCTTGTGAGACGATATTCCGAGTCACTGTCGTTGTACTGCATTTTCTTACAAAAACACTCGTTTTTGATCCGCGAGCGACCGCAGATCATTTTCCCTCAAAACTCTCGTTCCTCACTCCATTCCAAATTTCCCAAACCATCTTCCAGACCTTTCATTTGGATCCAAACCTAAGGGGTATTTAATTGAATTACTCCAAACCACACACATCTAAGCCTCATAATTTCATTTCAATTTCAGAATTTACTCATTTTCTCTCAAGTTTCTCTCAACTTGTTCATCTTCCAAAACCTTCACCAAAGCTCTTTTCCATTGAATTCTTTGATTCTTCCTTGGAATCAATGAATTCTTGAGCTCAAACCTCCATCCATCATCTTCATTAAATTGATTTCTTCATTCAATTTTCGTGCAAGCTTGGATCTGAATTTTGAAGTGAATCTAAAAGTGATTATTTGGAGTAATTTGGTTTAATCTTGAAGGATCTTCATTGCTACTACAAGAATTGGTGTGGATCTTGAAGTATTCCTGACTTCTAGCATTGGATCTGTTCAATTACAATTGAATCAACAATAACCGAAACAATTCTCCACTTCGAAGGTTGGAAGTTCTTGATCCGAAACTGTTTTTAGCTTATTTGCATAATCATATGGATTTTCATTGACTTTTGGTTAATTTGATCCGTTTGATTCATGATGTGGTTGTGTTAATCTATTTACATGTTGTTTGAATCTTGATTTGCTGGTTTAATTTCGTGATTAAGTGATTATGCGATCATCCGATTGATCAGATAAGTGCTTATTTGCTGAACATACTGCTCTGTTGTTGTTTTTCTGTTGTTGGCACAGTGTTAATTGGATAACACATTTGGTTAACCGATTAACCATTTCAGATATTCAAATTTTTCAACGTTTTCAAGGTGTTAATCGGTTAACGCCTGGTGTTAATCGATTAACATGTACAAATTTCCAGATTTTCAAACATTTTTAAGTGGTTAATCGGTTAACCTCTGGCGTTAACCGATTAACACTGTGCCAATGGGTCTGTTTTCCTGACTTTCTTGCTTGTTTGAGTACCGTTTCGCATCGAATCATCGTAGTTCAATATGATGCATTAGAAGTGGAATGTTTTGGGATATATGTCGATGTTTTGGTTGTTTAATCGAGACTTCGTCGACTTGTGTTTGTTTTCCACTTGGATGCCTACTTTCGTAGTTTGTCGTTCAAAGTGATATTCATCTTCTGTGCTTGTATATTCATGTTTGCTTGCCTTCTTGCATTTGCATTTCCTCTTGTGTTTTGCATCTTTATTTCTTGTATTAATAAAGGTCGAGATGTGCTTGTGGTGGTGTTTACCCCACACTTTGTTCCTCCCTTTGCTTGTGTGTTACATTCCATGTTTGCATCCCTATTTTCACTCTCATTTTTGTTTGATCTTTCTTCTTCCTTTGTCTTCCTTCGCCATGTTCCCCTAGGATCTAATCTTCCTTGTTTAAGGTTGGTTATCATAGACTTTAGTGTAACAGACCAATTTTTAATAATTAATTATTTGTACTAATTAATTGATTTATGTGATTTATTTGATTTAAATGAATTATTTGATTTATCTAATTTATATGAGTTAATTGATTTAATTGATTTAATCTAAATATGTGATATATTGAATTAATTAAATTAATTGATTTATTCTATTTGGTAGAATAGTGTATAATTACTAGATTGATTAGTTGGGCCTAATTATAGGTGTGTGAATAGAAAGTGAGTGTGAGTTGGGTAAAGCCCAATAGATTAATTGTTAGGGTTTTAGAAAATAGAAGGATAGAAGTTAGTAAGAGGAGAAAAGAAGGGAAATAAAGAGAATAGATAAGATAGAAGAGCAGAAGAGAAAGAGACAAGAGGAAAAAAGAGTGGAAAGGAGAAAATCAGAATCCAAGCATTCAAGGAATCAAGGATTCTTCTCCAAAGAAAAACCTAAGGTAAGGGTGGGTATTCTATCATTATTGAAATTGTGGGTTAATGATTAATGGGTAGAATTTGTGTAGGGAAAAACCCCTAATTTGGAATTGTGGGTTAATGGTTAATGGGTAGAAGATTGGGTAAGGAAAAACCCATAGATTTCTCATGATTTGATGAATTTTCGAGTTTTGTGAATGCCATAATATGAAGGGATCAGTGATGGTAGCAAAGAAGGGAATGGTTGGTGGAAATACAATTTTCTGCACAATTTTTCCAAAATGCACAGTGAGCAATCGATTGCACCAATATATCAATCGATTCTATACTGAGCAAAGCTGCTGGAAACTGAATTTTTAGCTGTCCAATCGATTGAACTAATATGTCAATCGATTGCATAGTAAAACAGTGGCTAAAATGATGAAAATTTCAAGGGTACAATCGATTGCACTTAAAAACAGTAGCTAAAAATATGAGAAATTGAGTCATCCAATCGATTGCACCATAACTCCAATCAATCGTATGTTGTACAAAAGTTGAAATTTGGAAAAGTCATGTACTAAAAGTTTGATTACACAGAGTTATTGTTTAATTAAATTTTAACTAAAACATGGATTAATTGAGATGATTTATTGATTATTTACTTTAGTATTAATTGATTATAAACCCTTGGATGGTTATTGAGATACTAATTGTTGTTTAACAAGTTCATTGTGTATTGAATATTGACTTCAATTATTGGTGATGGATTGATTGTCCTATGTGTAATCATTGAACTGTGTTGTGAATTGTGATTGAATCTAAATGATTCTTATGTATTACTTGATAAATGTAATGATGATGTTGAAAGTATGAATACTTTGATTATTATGAAATGTGTTGTGTGTACAATCATGTTATAATTCTTGTCTGATGAATTATTTGAGAATGCATGGGATTAAGATACGAGAACGGTCTTAAGTGCATTTAGTTGTTGATTGCATACCCATCATTTGTGTCAAGAGGCAATGCTTGCTAGTTTCGTGAAGACTAGTGACTTGTCCCAAACCTAGAGCGGGGTTTGAAAGCTTAGGGAACGGGCTTTTGTTTGTTATTGGTCTAGGGAACGGACCCGGTTTAAATGTAAAAACCGAAAAATAATAACAAGTGTTGGTACCACATGGCATGAGTTGCATTGAGCTGCATTGAGTCACATGGAATATATAATTGTTGTATGAAAGTATGCGTATGTGTATGACTTGTTGAATTGAGAGTTGTGAATGTGTAGTTGTTAAATGATATTGGCTGATGAAAATTGAAGTGTGAGAATATTGGTGTTTGTCTTGACATGCTTTCCATTATTCATTATCTTATGATTTCAATATTGATGTGAATTCTCACCCTTCTGCTGGAATGATGTCCTACATGACATCGTGCAGGTATCAAGAGTAGAGCTGCTCGTAGTTGCGTGGTCGCCATTGGTGTAGTTATTTAGTATTTTAGTTATGTTGGGTCGAGTCATGCTCTGGTCATGTAACACTGGGATCGCTTGTTTTATGTCTTAGAGATACATTATGTACTCTATGTTATATTTTTATATTCATTGGAATATTATGATGTTGGCCTTAGTGCCTAAGTAATGTTGAATTATGTGATGAACACGACTGTTTCCTTTATGAGAATTATGATATAAAATGAATCCGCTGCTACATGCGAAGTGAAATTTTGAAAAGCATGATTATTTATTAAAGTGTTAGTGAGCATGACAGGTGTTTTTGATGTTTTGGAAATTATGTGTGACACCCTTTTGTGAATGCATGACAATTTACTCTGATTATTTATATATTCCGCGGGGTTTAGAAGGGTGTTACAATTAGGACTCAAACCATGCATGCTAACATTAGAGTAGATGTTCCCCCTTTTAATCCTAACCTTAGGACCACTCTGCATGACAACGTTAGGGTTGAGTTTCCCTTAGACCTTCTGTGCGTCTCTCTTTTTCTCATCTCAAAACAATTCTAACTCATTTAATAAATGCGATGAACATTGTGCGCTACGAGCCTTAAGTTGCATGGGGAATGATGAGTGGGGGGTCTCCTCTCGCTCGTCTAGAGTGTTTAGTGTACGTCCCGTTTGGGGGCGATACGCGATGCATTCGCTCCTATATCATAGTCTTTAGTGCAATGTGAATCACAAACCGAATTAATTCACTTCACTAAAAAACACAACAAAACTTCAAACCTTTTTCCTTTAGGATTAGTCGGAAACCTTTTTTTTCTCGTAAAAAGAGTGTTGTTAAGCTTCGGTTCTACTGCAAACAGGTATCGTCCATTGAAGGTGAGAAAATACTTAGAAGGGGGGTTGAATAAGTATGAAGAAAAACTTAGTAATAAAATTCAAGGATTTTTATCCTGGTTCGTTGAACTCAACTACTCCAGTCCACCCTATCAAGAGTGATTTGCCTTTCTCAAACAAGGACTTAATCTACTATTAAATCAACTGATTACAATAGTAAGCACTAAGAACAACTGTTCAAAGTCTTCTCAAGAACTACTGATCCTAACTGGATCTTCTTAAGGTTCTTTTACAATCAAATGTAATAATAATACAAGTGTTTAAGTTGCTTCTAATAAAGCTTTATCACAACTGTGATTTTTCACTTAAGATTAAGAATAATGAAATAAATTCAGCAAATGAGTATAAGTTGTATGAGAGCTTGTAATGAATTCTTTCAAGTATTTCGTCAACTGAAGAAGATGGAAGGAGTCTTGCTTTTATAGGCACAGAGGTCCAAGAAGTCTTACACGTTGAAGGTTGTGTACTAAAAAGGTCTGAGCCTTTTTGTCTTCACATCACATGACCTTTCCTAGAAGTAGAATGCACAGAAAAATCCTTTTTGTCTGTGTTCTTGTTTCTAGCATAAATGAGGAAAGAGTCGTTTGGTCATTCCAACGGACATAACTTTGAATTCTTCTTCAACAAGTTTCAGCAAGTATCATCAGAGTCTAGACTGATCAGAGCCTTGTGATGAGCATCAGAGTTTGCTGAATCAGAGTCTTTGCAACAAGTGTGCTTTCAGCGTGTAAATGTTCAGAGTAGAGTCTTGGATCAGATTCTCAGTACTGGCAGCGTTAGTACGATCAGAGTCTTCTAAGATGACTGTGCTTGACACTCTTCATACAGAATTCTTCAAAGCTTCAAATGCTTCTGGCTTCTGCTTCAGATTCTTCTATAGCTTCTGCTTCAGATCCTTCTGTAGACAGTACTCAGAATCTTCTGGAGGCAGCGTTCAGAATCTTCTAAAAGACGCTTCTGACGCTTCAGAGCCTTGCATATTTTTCATGTTCAGATCTAATTTGCTTCCAGAGTAATATTTACTTTAACATCTGCAGCAAACAGTCTTAAACAAATTTTAGATTATATAATTCTTTGATACAAAATTTCATAAGAGTTATCATCAAAACATAGAGATATTATTAAGAACCAATCTGTGTGCTAACAATCTTCCCCTTTTTGATGATGACAAAAACATAAGAAATTTTGTCCAATAAACAATATAATTATAACTCCCCCTGAGATGATGAATCTCCCCCTGAATTGAATACTTAGAAGAAGAAGAAACTTCCCTTTTTGCATGAGTATTCTTTTCAGAATCAGAGCCTGATTGTTCTAAAAATTTGATTTTGACTTTGGATGCATGTTTCAGAATCAGAGTCCGATAGGTTAAAACTAGATCTGGGGATCTCAGAGTTACTCTTAAAGAACTTGTCAGAGTTTTCAAATGTTTTGAAACACTAAGAGTTCACGTTAGTTAAAATTTATATGTCTGAATTTTCATTTAGGTAGAGTTTATTTGAATAGTCAGATCCATTTTCTCCCCCTTTTTTGTCATAATCAAAAAGTAAAACTTTTAAAGGACAAATAAAAGGAAATACAGAAAAGATAAAGCATGTAGAGAAAACACTGAGGCATTCATTAATTCATTCAGAGCAAAATAGACAAATCATCAGATAAATATTCAAGTACATGTGCACAAACATCAGATACAAATAACAAAAACATAAACTAGGTTTGTTTGGACAAAATCATCTTCAACAGATTAGTGATCTCAGATGAAGACTCTTCTTGCTTTGTCATCCACTTAGCCATGTTGTCATTTTTCTGATCTTGCTTGGACATCCATTGTGCCATGTCTTCAGTCTTCTGGTCTTGCTTGGCCATCCATGACTTAATCTCAGATTGTCCAGCTTCCAAAACTGCAATCTTATCTTCAAGATCTGGATTCTCTTTCTTGATCTCAGATGAAGAAGGTGGGGCAGAGTCTGAAGCAGGAACAAAGTCAATTTCCATGGGAGATGCAGAGTCATGAGGAGCAGATCCAGAGGGATGTTCCACAATAGTCATAGCCAGAGGATTTTCTTCAGAAGCAAATTCAGCAGTCACTTCTGTATCAAATACTTCAGAAGATGAAGGAACATCTTCAAGAAGCAATGGTTCAGATCTTTTTACAGTCCAAATCATGCTTCTAGCAGTCTCAGCAAATCTAAGCTCCGCATCATCAGAACATACATTCTTCAGATTTGAGGCTACAGTGTTGAATCTGTTGATGAAGCTATTCCAGATAGCATCAGATTCATTTGCATCCATTGTTGACAAACATCTCTTCTGAACAGAGCCTAAATGCATCTTTATTTCTTTCATAAAACTTGTAAATAAATTATCAACATTCAGCCTAGTTTTTGGTTTCAGAAGGGTTTCCAAGGTGAATGACTTGGGTTGAGGAGGAGGTGGAATGGTGAATTCTGGAATAATGGTTAGAGGGCTCGGGTAAGCTGGTTTCTTCTAAGCTAGCATAAGACGAAAGAATGGTTTGATTCTGCGAATGGAAGGTATGACAGCTTTTGGATTATCAAAATAGGGAACAAATGCATATTGTTTTTCCTTAACAAGATAAGGAACAAAAGCTGATTGAGGTTGTTGATCAAAAAAGTTTTCTATCTCAAGTCCAGATGGAAGAGGATCAGATGGAAATGGTTTAGCAGAAGCAACTGAAACAAATTCAGGTGTTCTTGGTTCAGGAGTGGGTTCAGAATTGGTAGTTTCAGAAGAAATGGGTAAATCTGGTTGGTTAGATTCAAATGTTCTGAGGGAAGGAGGTGAGATGAAATCTGGATGGATATCAGATTCAGATGAATCAGATGATGTGGTTGGGGTGCATGATGTAGAGGATACAACAAACATTGTCTTGAGAGGTTGAACATCCAGAATCTCAGAATCATGAATATTTGATTCAGGAGGATTGGATGGTTCTTGTTGAATCTCAGAAGGTTTGGTTGAAGGAGGTTCAGACACAATTGGGTCAGATGCAACAGGATCATATGCAACTTGCTCAGATGCAACTGTTTCAGATGCAACTTGCTCAGATGCAACTGGGTTAGATTGTATGGGTTCAGATGCAGCTGGTTGTTGAATTTCTGGTGGTTGTGTTGTTGTAGGTTGTTCTGTTTGTTTTGTTTGTGGTTCTGGAATTTGGTCTGCAGGTGTTGTTGTTGTTGGTTCAGATTGGGGAATATCAGAAGGTTTAAGTTGAGTAGTGGGAATAGGATCAGATGATTTTGGTGGTGAAGGAATTTTTGATGGTTCAGATATTTGAGATGGAGCAGGAATTGTTTGATTTTGAGTGGGAGGAGGTTTAGGAGTAGAACTAAATGTTGATTCATTTATAACAATTTTAGAAAAAGAAGATACAAATGATTTAGTACCTTTAGTCTTTATACGCTTGGTGGGAACAAAGGGAACTTCTCCAGAAGCTTTTCTCTTGATCTGCTTCTGTGGCTTGTCAGCAACTTTTGGCTTCTTCTGAGCAGCAGCTTCTTCTGCCTCTAATTGATTTCTTTTCCTCATGTTCTCATTATATACATCTGGCATTAGTTCTGTGGCACAAATCAGAATATCTGCAGGAATAGGCGTACCATCTACTTTGCATGCATCAATATACCTAACAATGATATCCCTTGGTTCTTCAGCACCAAAAAGTGGAAAGTCTTCAACTGGAATCCTCTTCTGACTAACTTCAGAAATATTTAGCTTCGTCAGTTCATCCACAATCTTTATCCTCTGAAGACTCTTTGCATTCAATGGTTTTCCAACTATTGATTCAAGCTCATCTTTAACTCCAGCTTCATACAGAGCAGTTACCAGACCATTCTCTGTCAGAATGTCTGAAATCAACCTTCCAAAGGGAATCCATGTCCTGATCTTCTGTCCCTTATCCTTTACAGATTCTCTTGATGCATTGATATGATTCCAGAGATGCATGAAGAGTATGTGTGGAAGATCTACCTTTGTACTCTGACTAAAACAATACATAAAGTAGAGTTGTTCATTATTCACGTAATCTGGAGAATTGGTGGATTTCCTGTGATGGATGCATCCCAGAAAAATCCTTGCCCAGATCTTGTAGTCAGGCTTCAGATCCTTAAATTTTTTAGAGGCTTGTCCAGATGTAATGACTTCCTCATAGACTTCTTCCATATCCACACGCCCAGATGGCAGATGACACACTCCATCAGTCTCCTCATACCCTATGAGTTTCCTGATGAGATCTTCAGTGATGATGATCTCCTTTCCCAGAACAGAAGAGAGGATAAATTTTGGATAGACAGAAGCATGAATCCAAAATTCCTTCACCAGATATGGGTATACTGGTCCAAACAACTTGTCAAAATACTTAACCCAGCCTTGTGCATCAATTATAGAACGTAACTCAAACCCATTTTCAGCTAGAGAGTCAAATTCCACCATGGATTCACACAGAACTTCAAGTTTTTCCACAGGGGTTAACAATGTCCTCTTAGGTACTTGAAATAGAGTCACACCCATATTTGCTGATGTAACTGCAGCCATAGTTGATTGAAATTGAGCTGCTGTAGAGGATGAGGTTGCCATTGAAGAAGATGAAGATGATTTGGACAAAGGTTTAGGGTTTTTGTGATGAGCAAAGAGAAGGCAGAAATGCATAAAATGGTTTGGGAAGTGAAAAGTGTGAATTTGGTGTGAAATGTGGTATATATAGAGAAAGAAATTAGGGCAATCAAACAGACACAAATAACATGTTTTCACATAGCAATAAATGACAATTAATGAAAAGAATAAAAATCATTTCAAAGCATTAATTGATTTTGAGAAATTGGGGGGAAAATCAAGATTTTCACTATTCAAACCATACCTCAAATGTCTCTTCAGTAGTGTACACGCCATCATTTCAAATTCAGAGTGACACGTGTTTGCTTGCATGTGCTTCTGAATTCTCTTGAGAAATGAAACGTTAGCTAACGTTCAGATCCTCTAAGATTGGTTAGTTCAGATACACACAAATAATAATAAATCAAATAAATAACAGATGAAATACTTCAGAGTTTTAAACATTTTGCATCTGAGAAATTTGCTTCTGATAAATATCATTCTGGACAAAAATCCATACCAATATTTTTCAAAATAAATTTGAACCTATCTTTAGCAAGGGGTTTTGTGAAAATATTTGCCCATTGATGATCTCTATCAACAAAGGCTAAGTTTATAATACCCTTCTGAACATAGTCTCTGATGAAATGATGTTTAATTTCTATATGTTTTGACTTAGAGTGTAAAATAGGGTTTTTAGACAAACATATAGCAGAAGTATTATCACAGAATATAAAAATATTACTTTCAAATATCTGATGGTCTTCTAGCTGACTTTTCATCCAGAGCATCTGCGTGCTACATCCAGCAGCAGCAATATATTCTGCCTTTGTAGTTGAAAGTGCAATTGTGGGTTGCTTCTTGTTGTACCAAGAGATTAGATTTATTCCTAGAAATTGACAACTTCCAGAAGTACTTTTTCTTTCCACTTTGTCTCCAGCATCACAGAATCCAACTAATTTGAAATCATCAGATTTTCTGTAACACAAACCCACATTAGAAGTACCTTTCAGATACCTTAGAATCCTCTTAACAGCTGTTAAGTGTGATTCTCTAGGATCTGATTGGAATCTTGTACACAAGCATACACTGAACAAAATGTCAGTTCTAGAAGCAGTTAAGTAGAGAAGAGATCCTATTATACCTCTGTAGAGTTTCTGATCTACTTTCTTACTTGCCTCTTCCTTGCCAAGTGTACTTGTTGGATGCATGGGAGTTTTTGCCTTCTTACTATCAGTCATGTTAAACTTCTTCAGAAGCTCTTTAACATATTTGGTCTGATGAATGTAAATGCACTCTGGAGTTTGGTTGACTTGAATTCCCAGAAAGAATCTCAATTCTCCCATCATGCTCATTTCAAATTTTGCCTGCATACATTGAGAAAACTCCTTTCTCAGCATAATATTGGTAGATCCAAATATAATATCATCTACATATATTTGACAAATTAAAAGATTTTTCTTAAATGTATTACAAAAGAGTGTTGTGTCCACTTTGCCTCTGATGAAAGTTTTCTCCAGAAGAAAATTGCTTAATCTCTCATACCAAGCTCTAGGAGCTTGTTTTAAACCATAAAGAGATTTCTTTAGTTTGAAAACATGTTCTGAAATTTTTCATTCTCAAAACCAGGAGGTTGGTGAACATAAACTTCTTCTTCTATAATACCATTTAGAAAGGCACTCTTAACATCCATCTGATATAGAGTGATGTTATTCTGTGTAGCAAAAGAAATGAGTAAACAAATAGACTCTAACCTTGATACATGAGCATAAGTCTCTGTATAGTCAATACCTTCTTGCTGACTATAACCTTGAGCAACGAGCCTTGCTTTATTTCTTTCAACTTCTCCTTTCTCATTTAGCTTGTTTCTGAAGACCCATTTAGTTCCAATTATGTTGAATCCTTTTGGTCTTGGAACCAAATCCCATACATCATTTCTTGTGAACTGATTGAGCTCTTCTTGCATGGCAATAATCCAGTCATTGTCTTGCAGAGCTTCATCCACAGAAGTTGGTTCAATAACTGACACCAACCCAAATAATGATGCTTCAGAAGATCTGAGGAAGGATCTTGTTCTAATGGGGTCATCCTTCTTTCCAATTATCACATCCTCTGGGTTAGAGGCCTTGATTCTGGAAGATGATCCTCTAACAGTTGATTCTTCAGAAATGTTCAAGTTGTTCATTTGAGAAGCTAAAGGAATTGCATCTGGAGTTGCTTCATGTTCCTTAACTTGAGCTTTGTCTGCCTCTGAGCCTTCAGAGTCTGTGAGAATTACTTCTCTATCTGCAGAACTTTCAAACTGCTTTGGCTTTTCAATGCCAAGCTTATCATCAAATCTAACATGTATAGATTCCTCCACAATCTGTGTCTCATTATTGTATACTCTGTAGCCTTTAGAGCATTCAGAATACCCAAGCATGAAACACTTTTGTGCTTTAGAATCAAACTTGTTAAGATTCTCTTTAGTATTCAACATATAGAAAATACATCCAAAAGGATGGAAATATGAAATGTTGGGCTTTCTGTTCCTCCACAATTCATAGGGAGTCTTTTCCAGAAGAGGTCTTACAGACACTCTGTTCTGAATGTAATATGCTGTGTTTATTGCTTCTGCCCAAAAGTGCTTTGCCAGATTAGTCTCGTTGATCATGGTTCTGGCCATTTCTTCCAGAGTTCTATTTTTCCTCTCTACAACTCCATTCTGTTGTGGAGTTCTAGGACAAGAAAAATCATGAGCAATGCCGTTTTCATTAAAATATTTTTCAAAATATTTGTTTTCAAATTCACCATCATGATCACTTCTGACTTTAATAATTTTGAAATCTTTTTCATTCTGGACTTGTTTGCAGAAGTCAAAGAACACAGAATGTGACTCATCCTTGTGTTTTAAGAACTTTACCCATGTCCATCTGCTGTAGTCATCAACAATGACTAATCCATACTTCTTGCCTCTGATGGATGCAGTTTTCACTGGTCCAAACAGATCAATGTGAAGTAATTCTAATGGTCTTGAGGTTGAAACAACATTTTTAGATTTAAAATAAGATTTTGAAAACTTTCCTTTTTGACATGCTTCACAAAGAGCATCTGAGTTGAACTTCAACTTAGGAAGTCCTCTGACCATATTGAGTTTATTAATCTGAGATATACGTCTCATATTAATATGCCCCAATATTCTGTGCCAGACCCATTGCTCATCATTAACAGACAAGAGGCATTTAACATTTTGAACTTTAAGTTCTGAAAGATTTATTTTGTAAATGTTGTTCTTCCTCTTTCCATTAAATAGGATTGAGTCATCCTTCTGACTAACAGCTTTACAACATTGTTGATTAAAGATTATATCATAACCATTGTCACTTAATTGACTTATGGACAATAGATTATGCTTTAATCCTTCTACAAGAAGAACATTAGATATAGAGGGAAGGTTACCATTACCAATAGCACTAGAGCCAATGATCTTGCCCTTCTGATTCCCTTTAAACTTCACTTCTCCTCCAGATTTAAGCTCCAGGATTTGGAACATAAACCTTTCTCCCGTCATGTGACGTGAGCAGCCAGAGTCCAGGTACCATGATTGGTGTCTTGACTTTTCTGCTAAAAACATCTGCAACAGGGATAATCTTATCCTTAGGTACCCAGATCTTTTTGGGTCCTTTTTGGTTAGCTGCCTTGAAAGTTAGTCTGAACTTCTGTCTTTTTACAACAGTATTGTTCTGACTTACTTTTGGCTTAAACACAGGAACGTTCTGATCAGAACGTGTGTGTTTAATGTCATTCAAATGACCAAACTTGAAATGAGAATACAAGTGAGTTTTCTTAATAACAAGTCTATCAACAGGCATTGGATTTAAATCCTTTCTAGAGGAAGATTCATATCCAATTCCTTTCCTGTTATTTCTGCTAACCCCATAGATCATAGAAGTTATCTTGCTTCTGTCTATGCTTTTAGCAAGAAATTTCTGAAAGCTAAAGTTAAATTCTTCTAAAATGTTTTTGCATTTAGACTTACTTTCAGATTCAGAGTTTTGTTGAGCTATTTCAAAATTAGATTTCATTTTTAAATTATTTTCTTTTAGCTCAGCAATTTCTGATCTTAATAGATTATTCTCAGAGCCAAGATTGCACTTAAGCTTCTTGCACTTGAGCTTAATCTGATTATAATTTTTCAGGACTTCAGATAAGACTTTAATAAGCTCTTCCCTAGTGAGATCAGAAAGTACCTCTTCTGAGTCAGATTCAGAATCAGACTCAGATCCAGATGATTCGTCATTCTGATCTTCAATGCCTGCCATCAGATCCATGTTGGCGTATTCCTCTTCAGATTCTGATGAAGATCCAGATTCATCAAAGTCATCCCAAGTTGCCATTAGAACCTTCTTCTTTTTGTCAAACTTCCTCTTTGGCTTATCTTTCAGAAGCTTTGGACATTCACTCTTGTAATGGCCAGGTTCTTTGCATTCAAAACAGACAACTTCCTTCTTTCCAGATCTTTTTGGTCCAGAGGACTCCTTGCGCTGATCTGGTCTTTTGAAGTTCTTGAACTTCCTCTGCTTGTGCTTCCAGAGTCTGTTGATTCTTCTGGACAGCAAGGATAGTTCATCTTCTTCTTCAGAAGAAGATTCCTCAGAGCTTTCCTCTAACACTTGCAAAGCTTTAACAGATTTGTTAGATTTTAAGGCAATAGACTTACCTTTCTTTTGAGGCTCATCTTCCTCAAGTTCAATTTCATGACTCCTTAGTGAGCTGATTAGCTCCTCCAGAGTGATCTTTTTCAGATCCTTGGCAAGCTTCAGAGCAGTGACCATAGGTCTCCATCTGATAGGCAAGCTTCTAATGATCTTCTTCACATGATCAGCAGTTGAGTAGCCTTTGTCCAGAACTTTTAGACCATCTGTAAGAATCTGGAATCTAGAGAACATAGTTTCTATGGACTCAGATTCTTCCATCTTGAACGCTTCATACTTCTGTATTAACGCCAGAGCCTTGGTCTCTTTTACTTGAAGGTTTCCTTCATGAGTCATCTTCAAGGACTCAAACATGTCAAATGCAGTTTCTCTATTTGTGATCTTTTCATACTCAGTGTGAGATATTGCATTTAACAAGCTTGTTCTAGCCTTGTGGTGATTTCTAAATTCCTTCTTTTAGGCTTCAGTCATAGATTTTCTGTCTACTTTCTTGCCATTCCCATCATTGGGATGAACATACCCATCTATGACCAAATCCCACAAATCAACATCATAACCAAGGAAGAAACTTTCTATCTTGTCCTTCCAATAATCAAATTTCTCCCTTCCAATAATCAAATTTCTCCCCATCAAACATAAGGGGTTTTGTGCTGATTCTGTCCCTTTCTTCATATCTGTTGTTACTGATAGATGTTAAAGTTTCATCCATAATAACAACTAAATATATATCAAAGTTTTTCTCACTGGATCTTTTCTGTCACTGTGAAGTGGTAGCACACACAAAACCGGAGCTCTAATCCCAACTGAAGGTGATAAAATACTTAGAAGGGGGGTTGAATAAGTATGAAGAAAAACTTAGTAATGAAATTCAAGGATTTTTATCCTGGTTCGTTGAACTCAACTACTCCAGTCCACCCTATCAAGAGTGATTTGTCTTTCTCAAACAAGGACTTAATCCACTATTAAATCAACTGATTACAATAGTAAGCACTAAGAACAACTGTTCAAAGTCTTCTCAAGAACTACTGATCCTAACTGGATCTTCTTAAGGTTCTTTTACAATCAAATGTAATAATAATACAAGTGTTTAAGTTGCTTCTAATAAAGATTTATCACAACTGTGATTTTTCACTTAAGATTAAGAACAATGAAATAAATTCAGCAAATGAGTATAAGTTGTATGAGAGCTTGTAATGAATTCTTTCAAGTATTTCGTCAACTGAAGAAGATGGAAGGAGTCTTGCTTTTATAGGCACAGAGGTCCAAGAAGTCTTACACGTTGAAGGTTGTGTACTAAAAAGGTCTGAGCCTTTTTGTCTTCACATCACATGACCTTTCCTAGAAGTAGAATGCACAGAAAAATCCTTTTTGTCTGTGTTCTTGTGTCTAGCATAAATGAGGAAAGAGTCGTTTGTTCATTCCAAAAGACATAACTTTGAATTCTTCTTCAACAAGTTTCAGCAAGTATCATCAGAGTCTAGACTGATCAGAGCCTTCTGATGAGCATCAGAGTTTGCTGAATCAGAGTCTTTGCAGCAAGTGTGCTTTCAGCGTGTAAATGTTCAGAGCAGAGTCTTGGATCAGATCCTCAGTACTGGCAGCGTTAGTACTATCAGAGTCTTCTGAGATGACTGTGCTTGACACTCTTCATATAGAATTCTTCAAAGCTTCAGATGCTTCTGGCTTCTGCTTCAGATTCTTCTGTAGCTTCTGCTTCAGATCTTTCTGTAGACAGTACTCAGAATCTTCTGGAGGCAACATTCAGAATCTTCTAAAAGACGCTTCTGACGCTTCAGAGCCTTGCATATTTTTCATGTTCAGATCTAATTTGCTTCCAAAGTAATATTTACTTTAACATCTGCAGCAAACATTCTTAAACAAAATTTAGAGTATATAATTCTTTAATACAAAATTTCATAAGAGTTATCATCAAAACATAGAGATATTATTAAGAACCAAACTGTGTTCTAACATCCATAACTGTTGGAACAGAGGTTTAACACTACTCGGTTAAAACACTTAATCAACATGTGGTTTTGTGTCAGCCCGAACTACGTTCGCTCTGATTTCTCATACCAGATAAGAATACGTAGGCACAATACGCGAGGTCTTGGCGAGAAAACTTCCCCCCACCTTTCCCCGTAGTCAGCCGAACTATGTTGACTCTGACTTTCCCATTGCACGAGGGAATACGTAGGCACAGAGCGGCAATGCTCTGCCGAGTCTCTTTTCTTTTCTTTTTGTCTTGTGAGCCTGTAGCTAGATAATTAAACACACCCTTAGATAGACAAAAAGCGTGGATCCCATCGAGTACGACGGACGTGAGGGGTGCTAATACCTTCCCCTTGCGTAACCGACTCCCGAATCCAGGACTTGGTTGCGATGACCTTGCCTTTCCCTTTTTCGTTAGGTTTTTCTGATCGTTTGCTTTCCCTCTCTTTGGGATAAATAACGAAAGGTGGCGACTCTTCTGTTTTCCACCGGGTGTTTTTCGCAGTTGCGACAGGAGTATTACAGGCAGTAATATTTGCAATCACACTGTCAAATTGGCCAGTAGTAATGTCTTGGGCAACATGAGCTTGAGCCAACAACTTCTATAATGCAGCTCGGTGAGCAGGTGAATTCATCAACAGAGATAAGATTGAGATCTTAGAGGGAGTCTGGTGAAGCTGATGGATGACTTTATAATCCCTTTTCCTGATAATCCTCAAGAATTCAGGATCTTCATCATTTGTAACCACTTCTTTTTCTTTGTCTTTGGCAGGCACAGTGGTAACAGTTTCCTTTGGCGGAGCCTCATTGAAACGAGGAGTATAAATACGACCACTTCGTGTCATCTTGCTTGCCCCAACTATATTAGTCACATCTTCACTAGAACTCTTAATTTTTTCCCTTGGAATAACCTTCCTAGATTCTTTGTCAATCATGGTCACATCATACTTCCAGGGTACACCTTTAGAATCTCTGAAATGAAACAGACTAGGTTTTTGAATGATCACTGGCTTTGGTTGATCAACTATAGAAGCAACAACATATTCTGGTTTGTTGAACACAGGCTTTGGTGTACCAAAGGCTTGATTTTGGCAAATTAAAGACGGGTACTTTGGCACCTAGTTCTGGTAGGTTGAAGACGAGTTTAATCATAATAACTTCATCCTTCTTCACTTTGCTACTTACTTGTAGGAAACCATCATTGATCAAATTCTAAACATCATTCTGAACCAATGTACAGCCTTTGACATTGACATCACAATTTGTGCAGTCATCATGGCAAACATTTACCAAACCTTCTTCATACAACTTTGAATGGAAGACTCGGGGAGGAGTCTTAATCTGGGAAACATCAATAATTTGGCTCTCATCAATTACCTCATCAACAACATTAACAAACCCATGAGTAGGCAAATGATTGCTTTTAGCATTAGGCTGAGGATCATCAAAAGACAAAATCTTCTTTTCCATTAATTCTCTTATAAGATTCTTGAGAGCATAACAACTTTCTAGATCATGGCCAGGTGCGCCTTCATGAAACAAACAATGGGTATTAGGATTGTAATTAGCTGGCAACGAATTAGGAGGTGGACCCAAAGAGGTGGACCCAAAGCTCTTGTATTTATCAGACCTTGTTGTACTAATGAAGGGTACAACTCGATATAAGTCATCGGAATAGGAGGACAAGGCTTGTATTGTCTCTTGTTAGGAACATTCTGGCGAGGTGCCTGACTCTTTGGTTGTTGGTAGGCAGGAGCGTTAGGCGCTCGTTGATAATTGGATGGAGCTTGGGTAGACTAATAACTCGGAGGCGGTTGATAGACCGACAGTTGATAAATAGGAGCCAGTTGCACAGGCTGATATGCAGGAGCTTGTTGATTGAAATCAGGTGTAACAGCAGGCACATATGGTTGTTGAGCAAACTGTACAAGGTAACCTTGTGGTTGAACATGGTTTTGTTGATGTTGCCAAGGTTGATTTCTTCTTCTACTCGACATTACAGCATTAATTTCATCCTTTTTCTTCTTGTGAGAACTAAATGAAGGCTTCTTAGCATGGTCTTTGTTGGAGCTTGAACTACCAGCAATACTTGACATTTTTCTACTTTTCAGACCCAATTCTACTTTCACACCAATAACCACAATATCAGAAAAATTTGTAGTCACACTACCAACCATTCTTTCATAGACCTCAGGACGAACAATGTCAACAAACCAATCATCTAGCTCTTTTTCAGTCAAAGGTGGTTCTACTTGCGAAGCGATCTCTCTCCATCTCTGAGCGTACTCTTTGAACGATTCAAAACTCTTCTGGGACATACTCAGTAGTTGCCTTCAGTCAGAAGCCAGATCCATGTTGTATTTGTAATATTTGATGAAGGCATCAGATAAATCTTGGAAACTCTTAATGCGAGACTGATCCAAACTTACATACGACTTTGACGAAGCACCCTTTAAACTGTCTTGGAAGCAGTGGATCATCAGCTTATCATTATCAACGTGAGCGGCCATTTTTTGATAATACATGATTAAATGACTCTTTGGAGATGTAGCTCCTTCGTAATGATCAAAGCTCGGAATTTTGAATTTTGGAGGGATAACCAGACCGGATACAAAACACACTTCTGTAGCAGCAGCACCAAAGATTTGATCTCCTTCCATCATTCTCAACCTTTTATCAATAATTTCCATATTTTCTCCGAGTTTCTCATGACGTTCATCTTCACCTTCCTTCATATCAGGGATATCATATACTGGTCGATGCTCATTGAAGTAGGGTTGCACATGAGTATGCACAGCGGCTGGCGTAAAAGTCGAAATCACTTGAGGAGTTTCAGTAACCAAAGGAATAACTTGTTGAACTGGTTGAGCGATAGGAACTGCAGTAGGTGCCGACACAAAACCCGGTGGAAGACCGTATGTGGGTACACTTACAGTAGTAACAACAGATGGTTGAGGGTCCACAACGGTATTGGCAATCTCAGAAACAACAGTGGGTTGAGTATCCATCCTCGCACATATAACCTATAGCATTTCTATAATCTACCCCACACTTCCTCGAAGGTCTTCTAATTCATTACTGACATGCTCAACCTCTTGATTTTGTTCCGCCATCTTCTTACGAGCTCGAGCTCTGGTGTTGTACTGGTGCAAAGGACTCAGGGTGAAAGAGCTGAAGACGAGAGAACTGAATGAGAAAACGGAAGGAAAATGCAATGTAAAGACATGAATGCAATGCAATGTAGTGGTTTCAAGGAATCCAAAAGCAAGTTGCAAATGTTTTTGAAAAGAACTGAAAAGGTTTTATTTTTAAACTCAAGGTTTTTATCGAATTTTCAAAGGACGGACAATTGAATTCCTTGAAACCGAAATGTTATGAATGCTTGAATGTATGGATGCATAAACACACATATACAGATAAGCAAACAAAAGCCTAGGTTAGATGGTCATAAGCATGGGGCCATGGTCTACCCATACCGAAAGGTATGTACTAAGGTTAATTGTACCTGCAGAATAAGGGTTCTAAGAGGTATCCAAAGTCATCAGTTCATCTTTTAGATATTATCAATTTACCAAATACTCGGTGGTTAACAATATTCTCAAGAGAATCTCTTTTGAGTGTAGTATCGCGTATCAACTACTTTGGGGCTACTCCCTCATAGTCATTGCACTACGTCCTAAGAAGGACAAAGTGGGGTACAAGGTAACTAAAGGTTCCCAGTATCACCGACTCCTAGGTCAAAAATAGTAAGTGTTTTCCCGAATACTCGTTCAACAATACCATTCCTAAGAGGGCCTCAACTGAGCGGTGATTCTTAAGTCAGCTTGGTCGGGAATCACTCCCTGTAAGCCTCGTCAAATATATCACCTTCCTATCATAAGTACACTCAAGTCCGGGTGTAGGATTTATCTCACGACAATATATAACCCAAGCAGGTACAGTCATATAAATACATATACATATAAACAGATATTCAGCAAAATAACACAAATAAACAAGTTAGGGGTAACCCTCGAAAGTATTTTATCCCTAGTGAAGTCGCCATTTTCTGTTGCAGTGAGAATAGAATGTCAAATTATTAATTAATTTGAATCATAAATATGGAACTCACAACCGGTCTTTGATTTATCCGAAGGAAAGGTTAAAGAAAGAAAAACCTAATTTGCACTGTAAAACACAATGCTGGGAGATCTAGGGTTCGGGGGTTGGTTATACCTAGGGAAGGTGTTAGCATCTTAAGTATCCTTATACCCTACAGAAACCTCTTGTTTAAATATGTGTTATTCATTAATATATTTTTTAAAGGTATGCTAAAGGGTTGAAAGGAGACCTAAGGGGTTAGTCCTAAATATACTCGCCAAGAAATCGATCTTATGCCTACGTATCCTGACGGGAATGAAATAAGAGTATTCGTGGTTCCCCTCAAAGAGGGCGAGGAACTTCTTGACTATGGTCAAGATTCCAGGGGGAAGTAAGTATTCATAGTGAAATACTTAAGTGGAGTGTGGAGACTCCGAATCTACGTTTGAATTTAAGTTGAAAAAGTAAGTATCCACGACGGGAAATTACGTGGAGTACAACGACTTCGATCCTAAGGCTAGGATAAAAAGTAAGGGGATGGATGTCCATGGCAGGACGCTATATGGAGTGCGGTGACTCCTATCCTAAGGCTAGGATAAGGGGAAATAAATAAGGATCTATACTTAAGAGTGACATGGCAGTCAGCGAAGAGGGCTCTTTTTCTTTGAAACGGGATGTCAGCAACCAACAGAGTTAAAAGCATAAACATGAACAAATAAAAATATAATGCAATGGACAAAGATCCAATCAAGGTAATCAAATTATTAATTAATTAGCGTTACGAATAAACGTCATTAATCCAACCAGACCAAATATCCAGAATAAATAAGATCGAGTCACTAGGGAGATACAAAGACAAAATCACGAGTTAATTACGAGACAAGATTTATCTAAGATGATTTTCAGAAATTTCGAATAAAGTCTAATTAAAAACAAATTTGAATAAAACTAAATAGAAATAAAAGGATTTAATTAAGTCTAACAAAATGATTAACCAAAAAATTAAAATGGAAATTAGATTAAACAAATAACTGAACTAATTTTAATTTAAACTAAACCTAGATTCTAAGTAAGTTAATTAAAATTAAATTATTATTATTATATTATATATTTTTATTATTGTACTTTTATTTTCCTCTGATTTCTGGCCATTTTAACAAAATTTTGTTTGATTGTATGTTTATTGAAAATAATGAATTGCTTCTTTTTGTTTTGGGAAGAGCATAAGTCATTAAGATCTTTGATTCTTATTTTGAACACACGAAAGAACTTCCGTTTGCAAATTGTCGTGTCTGAAATCCATTTTGGCAACATGATATCACTTGAATGAATTTGATTTCCTGTCTTTTTCACAAATGTAAAGATTTGGACAGATTTGATATCTTCCTCCATTCCTTGTTTTCAAGTATCGCATAATGTAGAAAAAATGACCCATGATAACTGTATTTGCATCTATGTCTACTATATATTTTGGTGCTTTTATGACTCCTACTGAAAGTGATCATGTACAGCCACCCATCTTTCTCATCCATTAACTTTGAACATTACAGGTGTCCGTATTGAAGCGAATGGACTGGAGTCTCTTGAACCTGCTATTTCTTCATGTCGTTGTCTCGTTTATTACCGGTAAGAAACCAAACCTCAATTCCTACTTGCGGAAGGGATTTAATGACTTCTGGTACACTCTCTTGCATTCTTTTCTCAATTATAATTCACAGGACGCAATATTCCATGTTGGGCGCGTGAATACGATCGAGGCACATTTCTTGCCTTCACTACTAGCAGCAGGAGGATGATATTCTGGCCAATGTGTGCACTTTTAATAGCCATCTTATCTTCTTTATAGTTTGTAGAGTGCAATTTTGTGTAGATATAGAATTTTTACAACTTTGAATGTTGTATGTTCTCTACCGATGAAACCATGGTCTAATGGAAGCTGTGATTTTGATGATAGGAAACTCGTGACGGTTGGACATTTTAGATGTCCTTTGGCCTTGGATTAGGAAATGGTAGCAACAGAGGATAATATTGATGAACCTATCCGTTGTTGAATGATGAGGGGAGTGACCGTCAACAAAACTCTAAGCCCTGTGATTCGTAGGTTTTTTTTATTGTAAGAACTAGGGATGGAAACGTTTCAATCATTTAGATGCTTGTTGTAGTGAATACGAACTCGTATGTAATACCCGGTAATGGAATTCAAAGAGTTTCTCAAATTTGAAACTAACTTATGCCCTTTTGATGATTGTATCATTTGATTGTTTTTATTGCCATAAAACTGCATATGGATTAGGGGTGTCAAAATGGATGGATTGGATGGATATGGATTGGATTGTTAATGGATGCATCAAAGCAATCCATTAATCCATTAACAATCCACTAACTCTCTTTATAAAAATCCAATCCAATCCATCCATTAACATATTTCTAATAGATAGATATTCATCCATCCAAAAAATTAATTTAAAAATTCTTAATTATTTTATAAATTTCATAGAAACATAATTTAAATATTTTGAATTATTTTTTAAATTTCATAAAAAAACTTAAATTTTACAAAAAAAATAATAATATTCTATTATTTTTTAAATTTTATAAAAAAAAAATTCATATTCTGAATTATTTTTTAAATTTCATAAAAACAATTAATATTCTCAATTATTATTTAAATTTCTTTAAAAAATTTAAACTTCACAAAAAAAATTAATATTCTTAATCATTTTTTTAAATATTCTTAACTATTTTTTTAGTTATTCTTAATTGTAAAAGAAATTATTCTCTCTTCACATTCCAATTAAGAATATATATATATATATATATATATATATATATATATATATATATATATATATATATATATATATATATATATATATATATATATATATATATATATATATATATATATATATATATATATATATATATATATATATATATATATATATATATATATATATATATATATATATATATATATATATATATATATATATATATAAAAGCAAATCTTTTAAATAATTATTCTTAATTCATTAAGACTTTATTATTTTTATAATATATACAAATCTTAAGTAATCATTCTTAATTATTTTTTGAATTCTTCTTAACTATTTAAGAAATGAGTGATGAAGTCATCCTAAAAATA
The DNA here is from genome assembly GCA_963859935.3 of Lathyrus sativus. Classification (NCBI taxonomy): domain Eukaryota; kingdom Viridiplantae; phylum Streptophyta; class Magnoliopsida; order Fabales; family Fabaceae; genus Lathyrus; species Lathyrus sativus. The sequence continues at coordinate 152,819,662 of OZ012736.1, read as the reverse complement.
ATTAAGGATATATATATATATATATATATATATATATATATATATATATATATATATATATATATATATATATATATATATATATATATATATATATATATATATATATATATATATATATATATATATATATATATATATATATATATATATATATATATATATATATATATATATATATATATATATATATATATATATATATATATATATATATATATATATATATATATATATATATATATATATATATATATATATATATATATATATATATATATATATATATATATATATATATATATATATATATATATATATATATATATATATATATATATATATATATATATATATATATATATATATATATATATATATATATATATATATATATATATATATATATATATATATATATATATATATATATATATATATATATATATATATATATATATATATATATATATATATATATATATATATATATATATATATATATATATATATATATATATATATATATATATATATATATATATATATATATATATAATTTTTGTTCTAAGAAGTAAATTGTACATGCTCTGGTCTAAAATGATACAATTTTTGCTTAACACAAATTTAACAATTTTAATGAATTAGTGTTAATGAAGTCTATAGAAAATGAAATCAAATTTAACATTCTTGTCTTCAAGTTTTATTCTTATTTCAGTGGCAGAATTGTTGTCTCCTTGCGAACCCTGAATCCCTTTGAAAAATCTTTTCACCCTTGTAAATCATTGGCAGTGCAAAGCATAGTTGGTTTAGCATCCCTCTACACTAGTAGCAGATCATAAAAAATCTTTCCACCCTTGTATATCATTGGCAGTGTAAAGCATAGTTGGTTTAACATCCCTCTACACTAGTAGCATATCAATACCAATCTGCAAGATCTATTATGAGATCAAAAATTGCAAGTTTGATTAAACAAAGTACTTAACTTTAATTTAACACAGAAAGAGAAATTCATAAAAATTCAACAAGTAAAACATATTAGTTTGTGCCCCTCGCTCTCTAAATGCGACACATTAGTTAAATAACAAGTTAAAAATAAAAAGAACATAGTGACTCAATTCTTTCCCTTAAAAAATAAACCACTAGTAGGCAGAAAATCTTAATTTGCTAATTGATAACACTATGAAGAATCTCCTATAACTAGAGTGTGTAAAGTAAAAGATGGTCCCAAACCTTAAAGATTAGGGTAGATTGAACCAAGTCAGTATTTCAAGAGTTAATAGTAGTGATATTGATAATAACATGTAATGGCTTGCAAAGGGAGCATCATCACATCCCATGCCATTAACACTGAGGTAATTGATGTTGTTTCATGGTGGTGGGGCCATGTTCGTTTACTCTAAACATGTAAGAATGCAATATACATATTTGCTACATGTAATCAAGCTAACTATTTTCATGGATACTTACTTGCAGAATCAAATCCTTTGCAAGCAAATAACTTGGCATTTCTCCATCCATTACAAATCTCAGAGTTGGAGGCACCTGCATTCATAAAGGATATAGGATATGAACAAATAACAATTATTTCTATACTAGTAGGTAACTAATCGAACAAAAACCTATCTTTGTTATTATTCTGAAAGCTTCAAGAAAATCCTTAATTTTTTATTCTCTTATTCTGTTCCAACACTATCTCCACGCACACAACTGTTGTTTACGGGTAATGCGGGAAATTGCAAGTTGCAACAGATAACGTCACAAGAAAGACAACCTATATTTTAATATCATAAGGGGTCTATTTCAATGATATAGTAAGTATGAACAACAGCCTCGCAGAGATTAGTGTAACATAATTACCTTGAGCAAAAGCTTCCCTGCTCCCAACACAAAACCAGTATCAGTATTACCAATCCCTGTTGCAAATTGACCAAATGCTCCAGCAGTACAAATGTGAGAATCAGTGCCCAAGAGAACCTGCAGGAGGACCTAATCAGCAAAACACGAAAGCAATGCCTCATTGTTTTTTTAAATAACTTGAAAACGAATCGAACCTCTCCTGGCCTACAATGACCTTCCTGAGCAAGAGCGATGTGACAAACACCTTTGTAATCTGGATTTACCTGTATTATTATAGTCCAAAACTCATCGTCAATGACATTATGCATATTACAACACTCTTGAAGAATTAAAACAGCCAAATCTATATTGAAGAAATGATAAGAATGAATACCTTAAAATTACTAAGATCCTTAATATCATAAAAGTACTTGATATTTTGCTCCTGACAAAAATCCCTGAGTATGTCTACATTGCGATTGGCACGCTCGTCACTTGTGAATATATAGTGATCAGGTATTATTACAAGCTTTTCATGATCCCAAACCTTCGAATGAACAACACAGTCAGGAAATCACAAAACTTGGCCTTGGTGTTATATCATATAAGGAGAATAACAGTCTAGCAACCTTAGAAAAACTGCAATCCTCCTACAAATATCTACCATTCCAATTACCTAACCATCAGGAATCCATAAGTTCCAAATTGAGACCTATAATTATACACAATATATGTTGGACAAGGTACTATTACAATGCTGACATATTTAACATCAGGATTAGAGAATATTTAACTTAGGCTAATTCAGGCTACCAAGTATTGACATTGAGTTTCGTATATCATTTAACATCAGGATTAGAGCAAGCAGCAATTTAGCATAATAATTGACAGCAGGTTATTTCACAAAGATTAATGCAGGCACGGTTCTACATGAAGTTGATAAAACTAACTGACATTTTGTTTAACAGGTTTCAACCAAATTCAAACACAACCTACACTAACATAGAATCCCAATTGCGGTGCAAGAAACAAGTCCATTCTTCCACACGTGCAAATTGAATCACAATAGAATGTCATAACAAAGTCAATTAGCTGGCTCCTACTTAAATGTTTCCAAATCCACACTTTGTAAATTCAGGGTAACATTGACAGCATGTGTTCATACATCATCAATTACCATTCAGTTCATATTGCATCATGTTCCGCCATATTCTTTTTCTCTTTCCTTAGTTGTTTACAATTATTTATTCTTCTATTATTCTCAAATTCAACTTTTTGTTTGTTTGTATTGTTTTGGTTATTTCAACGTAGTAGCTTAGGAATTCTGAATAGTATCTTTGAGTCTAAGTTTTTATTTATGTCAATATTATTTAAGATTCTGCATGTGCCCTTTTAAAATAAGGCCAATCCATTTCTTACTTAACACCTATACTTGATTTACTAACTTTTAAGGTCAACTTCTGCAAATATAAGATTTTTTCCCTTCAAGTTCTGATCAAACAATAGTGAACAACATGAGAATCAGATATCTTCATCTCAAGCGCAAGGTAAGCCATTGTTCTTTTGTTAGCTACTAATTTTGCTATAGCAAGACACCTCAAATTGTATCGTGTCTGATACGTGTCAGTATCTGTAACAGACACATGTTGATAATGATATATAGAGTTAATCTAACTACTTATTTGGGCAGGCATTTAGGTTGAAAAGGTTTCTGCTAAGAATTCTAGGCAGAAAGAGAAGGCTTATGCAAAGAAGCCTTCATGGATGACACCAGTAACACATGGTTATCAAGTGGTGGAGCATCACATGATCATAGATGGTTTAGATTACTCAGATTTTGATTCAATAATGGTACAAAGAGAGCAAATGGATCAAACAGAATTGTGGTATTTTGGAATCTTTGATCCACTAGTTGGAGACAAGGTTACCAAGTACATGCAGTCTCATTTCTTTTCAAAGAAGCTTCAAGAGGTACTTTGAGTAAAACTACTGTTTTGATTATCTTATAAGCTAGATCTATTCTAATGGTTTCATTGTGTTAACTTAGGCTCAATTATGGAGAAAAAGCAAAGAAATGATGAAGAGAGCTTATGTTGGTGTAAGAGCAAAGATGAGAGAAGAGAATAGACATGAAGAGACAGGTAGAATGGATTCAACATCTGTTATGGTAATCAATGGAGAAAAACTTGTAATAGCTAATATAGGAGATTACAGAGTTGTTGTGTGTAGAGATGGAATGGCTCATCAGAAAACTGACACATATCAACAATCAGTTCATATTGCATCATGTAATCTATATAACATTCAAATCAACATAACAACACTCCTCATAGTTAACTATAACTAACCAAGTGCAGCAGCCATAAACCATTTAGCATTCACAATCAAAATTAACTTCCATCCAACAAACTACTAACTAACTCTGAGTTTCACAAGCTGTTAACAAAGCTAATATCACACCATAATAAAATTAATGGTTTTTTTCTCTAATCACTAAAATGACTTTGGAACCAAAACCAGCCAGTAAAAGCAGCATAACTCCTGTATAAGGCACTAAGTTGTTAACAAAATTGACAGCATGAGCTCCCTGTACATGAATATATCAGCAATCAATGTGTTTGTACTCACTTATACACTCCAAGTTCAACTTTTCCCTCTTTCCTTAACTCAACTTCAATTACAGCTCTCACTAAAATATATCCTTATTGTTTGCAAACCAAAACCAGCTCTCACTGTTTTTATTGGTTCTGCTGCTGCTGGTTCCAAAGTCACCTCTAAGATGCAAAATCCTATAGTAATTATAATCATCTCTGACAAAGTATCATTATTTGCAAGTTCTTAACCAAGCATAATCAAACGACGAAATAGTTAGAACTGGAGAAAATGGGTGAACACTAATTCATATAGCTGAACACAATTCATATACAGAACACAAAAATATTACTGAATGTCGAGTAAGAATCCATATTAGATAGCTAAAGAGAGAATATTCAGCCACAACAGTTACGAAAACTGTAGCACCGAAACTTTGTAATTGTAGCACCCAATTGTTAAGATGAATGGCGATTGAAGCACCGAAACGTTGAGATGGATTTCTAGTGCTTGATATTAAAACGGAATTGAGAGAAGAAGAAATTGGGGAAGAAGAAATTTGGAGAAGAATAAATTTGGTGACAAAATTAGGGTTCTTGGTTTAGACAGAAATTTGGAGGAAAAAAAATTTGTCGAAGAAATTAGGGTTGTTAGTTTAGAGAGAAATTTGAAGAAAAAGAAATTTCTAAATAAAATTTAGGAAGAAATTTCTAAGTAAAATTTAGGAAGAAAAGAAGAAATTAAATGTTTTTGTTTGTTGTGTTTAAAATAAAGAAAAATTATTTAATTGAAATGTTTAATGTTTTTTTTATAAAAATAGTTTATTTAATTAATTTTATAAGTGATAATATAAAATCCAATGGATTTATAAAATGAGATGGATAAGATCCAATGGATTTATAAAATAAGATGGGTGGATTGAATCCATCCATATGAGTTAGTTGATGGATTGGATCAAATCCATTAAATTATTTTTTGTCTTATGGATGGATTGGATGAATAAATTATTGGATGGATTGGATATATAATATCTAAAGGGATTTTATTGTCACCCCTAATATGGATGTGTTTACAAGCTTAGATTAATTAGGAATTTGAACGTGGATATTGAATGATCACGTGCTGAGAAATCTTTAGTCCCTATGCACTTTGAGATTTCCCACTTGAATAATGACATTGACATAATAAAATTATGCTATTGTAAACTTGCCTTTTGGAGTCCTTGAGTGATAACCTGTATTTGAACAAATGTTTGTGTCTTTGAATATGGTTTGGGATGTGGAGTGAAACGTGAACTTGGTTATGACGATGAGACATGGATAATAAATGAATAAGAAGTGCCCAAAGTCTCTTAAATTTTAAATTGTCTTGAAATTAATCTTAGCACGAGGTCGGATGATTGTAGCTTTTCCATAGAGAAAAACTAATCTTGAATATACCTTGAACTTGTTTGGGTTGATTTGCATTTGCCATACTTCAAAGTTGGGAGTTCCGTCGAAATGATGTGCTTATGTATCAAAAATTTGCATTTGTATTCACGTTGTATCTTTGATCGACAAAATTGCCTTTGTAGAACCTTCTTAGATTGAGGTTTAGGTTTTTTTGGTTCGAGTGCTTAATTAGGAGTGAATAACAATGAACTTGCACCTTTATGCTTGTTCTTGCGAGATTTGAAACATTTTTGATTCCGGTGCTAATTTGAATTTTTAAGAGCTTTCATAAAAACATGGACCTCAATCAATCTATAAACTGTGAGATTTAAATGGCCTGATAACATGGACTTTTAAAATTTTACTCGAATATGAGTTTCCTTCTAAGTCTATCGCTTCAAGTCGTATAATTCAAAATCCAAACTTTTCCACTTGACAGGTAAGATTCCACCTTCATAAAATCAAACTATACCCTGAGAAACCTTTTTGAACTTGAGAATGTCACTTGTTGTACAATACACCATCATCTTTCAACAATTCTTGAATGACCGTCCTCAAAACCAAAGGGTAGAACTAATCCTCCTCGTGGAAACCTTTAAGGCCCCCTTGGAGATGATTTCCCTAAAAATGACTGAAAGATCATAAGAATATCCTCTTTTTCTGCACACAAGCTTTCAAACACAACTTGCAAAGGAAAAAAACTTGGTGAGCATACACACAGATTCATGACCTTCAAAACTTTCTTCAGCAAACCTACAAAACAAACACAAACACAAACTAAACAAAATGGTTATGTATGCATGGGTGGTTGATCTAAGATGATATGCAAATGATCAATGAATCTAAGGGAAAAATTTGGGGTACAACAGTATGATATGAAATGCAAGGCAATGATCTTGTGGGGGATAGTGTCACAGGGGAATAATTGTATATAGAAAAGTTGAAACAAAAGCTAAAGAAAAGGAAGACCCAACGAGAAACAACTTATCAAAATGAGACTCCATGGTAATAGATCCAACTCCACTGGCGATGGAAATATCCACTCCACTGAGGAGTAGGCAAATAAATACCACTGGGGGATAGTTTTAAATGAAATAGTGTCTCCAAAAAAAATAAAGATGTATAGTACTTATCATCAGGAAGGTGATAGTGAAACAACGGGCGAGGAACTTAAACTTGGAGGGATAACCTACTACCAACTTATGGTAGCCTAAGCAAAGGCATCCAATTGAAACAAAGACACATATTACCTATTATAAATCGTATGATAGCCTAAGAAAAGGTAGCATGAAGGGGAGAGACGGCCTACTACCAATCCTGGTAGCCTAAGCAAAGGTATCTATCCAAAATGATACGGTATATTACCTACCACCAAACATCTGGTGGCCTAAGCAAAGGTAATAACCAAAATAACTTTCATGATCAAAATATAGTTCTGCCTCTTCTTTGGCTAAATGATTCGTTTAGAAAGGGTAAATAAACTTCCCCACGCTTCAAGGTTGTATCCCATGAACAGGTCTCAGTTTCTTCCTTAATCAAGTCTTCCACTTGAAAAAGGGTAAAATAAACCTCCCCACGCTTCAAGGTTGTATGCCATGAATGGGTCTCAGTTTCTTCCTTAATCAAGTCTTCCACTTGAAAAGGGTAAAGTAAACCTCCCCGCACTTCAAGGTTGTATGCCATGAACGAGTCTCAGTTTCTTCCTTAATCAAGTCTTCCACTTGAAAAGGGTAAAATAAACCTCCTCACGCTTCAAGGTTGTATGCCATGAACGGGTCTCAGTTTCTTCCTGGAATGATAAATACTTATGGGAGAGTATCTTCACAAGGGATTGGAGTATTACTATAGATTTATGATTTTAGAGGGAATCCATAATTAATGGAGATTAGTAAATATCACTGAGGATCTTCAGAAGAGATGCAGGCTGGTTGATTTGATGTATTGCAATAATCTTCACCAAACTTCTCGAAGAGACGCCATTTGATAAAATTAACTTTGTACAATGGACTCACTTGGGAATACATCCTTCAGAAGAATCATTACTATAGTTTGAAAATGTATGAAATCTTTGTAGTAAGAAATCTCAAATAAACAAAAACACCTATAAAGCCTTCAATAAACTTCTCTGACGGATTTTCGAAGAGATGCCATTTGATGAAGGCTGAGTTGATAATTCTGATAAAGCCCACTGGGATAGATAAAATGTCTTGAGGAGACTTCCATTTGTCATCCAAATAGAAATCCTAAGAATAAAACCAAACTGCTAAAATAAAGAGCTGCCACTTGTTGTTTGGGTATAACTTGTTGATAAACAATATCCCAATGTTGGAGAAAACTTGTCATCCATGGTGATCTTCGAACAAATTCTCCTCGGGGAGATGAAGTGCAAAATAAATGCACGCTCAATCTAGGTTCAACAGTCTAGAGACATCCATAATGTGATTGTCTGGGACCAAAGTTCAATTCAGGGTGTAACTGAAGAGAAACGGTCAAACAAGACTCAATCTAGTGAGGAGTGAACTCAGCTAGGGTTTGCCTCTATCCAAGGATGGAAAAGAAAACTAAAACAACCTTCTTCCAAGAGAATCAAACTCGGTGGGGATTTAGAAATTTTGTGCTTTTTCTTCCTAGGATGACGATTCTATTTGGAAGGAGAACACAAACCCAATCACTTAGGGATAAACGCAACCAAAAAGAGAACAGACAAGACACACAAATGTAAAATGCATAGATGCCATGTATCTATATGCTATGATTATGCTGACAAAACAAATGAAAAGAGGAAGGAAATCGGGGATGAAATAAACATCTCCGCAAGGATACTCAGCCAAATCTTCACAGATGGAAGTATCACCAAGATGGGTGGAAAACACTCCTGGGATTATAACATGTCTTCAAAACTCTAAAATTCTCTGGGAAAATATTATCCTGTTTGGCAATATAACATCTGACTTTACTTGAAGGATTGTTGAGAAGAATCTGGTTGCTTCATGGGGATTAATATTATGGATAAAATAAATATCCGCTTTAGAGGGAACCTTGCACTTGGATCAGAGTGGAGATCTTTCGGGGATGAAATAAACATTCGTGAAGTGAATTAAAATACCTCTTTTCTTGTGAATGTCTAATTAATATTAATATATCAAAGTAATTCGCACGCAAAAGAGTTTTCAGACAGAAAGTTAAGTTTGTTCAAAATTGCTACCAAAATAAAACATTTATTTTGCACAAGTATAAAGTAAAAGTAAAGATTGTCTGAAAGCTCAATTTCATTTTATTGAAGGTAGCCTGCAAAACAACGTGACTCCATATATTATTACAAAGTCGTAAAATGATGATAATAATAACCACTGTTTCCCACATAAATTCGAGATTTCCTATGTTCTAAACTTTGTAGTTTAACTGATGAGCTTTAGCGATAGTGGTAATCCTAAGTAATCTTGAATCTAGAAATGTCTTATTTAAGCATAATATTTCTTGATGGTGTTTATATTCACTAGGCAAGTGATTTCTTCTCCGTCCATAGTTGCTAACATTAAAGCGCCTCCTGAGAAGACTTTCTTGATAACATACAGACCATCATAGTTTGGGGTCCACTTCCCTCGGGTATCGGTAAGGAATGATTGAATTTTCTTAAGTACGAGTTCACCTTCTTTGAACTCGTGTGGTCAAACCTTCTTGTCGAATGCCTTCTTCATCTTTTGCTGGTATAGTTGACCGTGACATAAAGCAGTCATCCTCTTCTCTTCAATCAGATTCAGTTGGTCGTATATGTTTTGACACCATTTAGCCTCTGAGAGCTTGGCTTCCATCAGAACTCGCATAGAAGGAATCTCAACTTCTACTGGAAGTACAACTTCCATACCGTAAACAAGTAAAAAGGGAGTTTCCCCTGTTGACGTGCGTACCGAAGTACGATATCCATGTAAAGAAAATGGGAGCATTTCATGCCAGTATTTATACATGACAACCATCTTCTAGATGATCTTCTTTATATTCTTATTAGCAGCTTCAACGACCCCATTCATCTTTGGTCGATAAGGAGAAGAGTTATGATGTTCAATCTTGAATTCTTCACATAACTCCTTCATCATTCTATTGTTTAAATTGGACCCATTATCTGTAATGATTTTACTCGGCACACCGTATTTGTAGATGAGTTGATTCTTGATGAACTTAACAACTACATGTCTGGTAACATTAGCATAGAAAGAGGCTTCGACCCATTTTGTGAAGTAGTCAATCGCTACCAAGATGAAACGATGTCCATTAGACACTTTCGACTCTATCATACCAATCAGATCGATCCCCCACCTGGAAAACGGCCAGGGAGACGAGATTACATTAAGGAGAGTTGGAGGCACGTGAATTTATCCGCATAAATATGACACTTGTGACATTTCTTAGAAAATTGGTAACAATCTGATTCCATTGTAATCCAATAGTATCCTGCTTTCAAGAGTTTCTTACCCATAGCATGCCCATTGGCGTGAGTACCAAAAGATCCTTCATGAATCTCTGTCATTAACATTTTGGCTTCTCGTTTGTCAACACATCTTAGCAAGACCATGTCAAAATTCCGCTTATACAATACATCATTGCTCAGGAGAAAGTTACTAGCCAATCTTCTCAATGTCTTCTTATCCTTATTTGATGCCCCATACGGGTACTCTTGCTTTCGAAGGAATAATTCAATGTCATGATGCCAAGGCTTGTCATCTTCAACATTTTCTATTGCAAATATGTAAGCAGGTCTATTTAGACGGTTCACATCAATCCTGGGACAATCATTCCACCAGTTTACTACAATTATAGAGGCCAACATTGCCAGAGCATTTGCCATTCTATTCTCGTCACGAGGAATATGATGGAATTTGACTCTATTGAAGAATGGTAATAGTCTTCTTGCATAGTCTCTATATGGAATTAGGTTATCTTGACGAGTCTCCCACTCTCCTTTGATTTGGTAGATTACCACAGCAGAATCACCATATACATCCAAATTCTTGATTCTTAGGTCCATTTCCTCTTCAAGACCCATTATGCATGCTTCGTATTCAGCTTCATTGTTGGTACACTTAAATGTTAATCTGGAAGTAAACGGGATATGAGATCCGTGGGGAGTCAAAATGATTGCCCCAATTCCTTTCCAATAAGCATTGACGACTCCATCAAAACTCAAACCCCACTGAGGATCTGGTTCAGGTCCTTCGTCTGGTAGAGGTTCTTCGCAATCTTTCATCTTCAAATACATCACATCCTCATCAGGGAAATCATCATTAGTGGGATGATGGTCCTCAATAGATTAATGTGCCAAGTGATCAGCTAAGACACTTCCTTTGATAGCCTTTTGAGTATGGTACTCGATGTCATATTCTGATAGTAGCATTTTCCATCTAGAAATTCTTCCCGTTAAAGCAGGTTTGTCGAAGATATATTTAATCGGATCCATCTTGGAAACTAGCCAAGTAGTGTGACTTAACATGTATTGTCGTAAACGCCTGGCGGCCCATGCTAAAACACAACAAGTCTTCTCAAGCATGGTGTATCTGGATTCGCAGTCGGTGAACTTCTTACTCAGATAGTAAGTAACATGCTCCTGTTTTCCTGTTTCATCTCGTTGATTGAGTACAAAGCGCACAGAGTCCTCCAACACGGTCAAATACATGATTAACGATCGTCCTTCAACTGGAGGGATCAGAATAAGAGGTTCAAGCAAGTATTCTTTGATACTATTGAAAGCCTTCTGACAATATTCAGTCCAAACATAACCTTGTTCTTTTCTCAAAAGGTTGAAGATAGGTCCACAAGTAGCAGTCATGTAAGATATAAACCACGAAATATAGTTTAAACGTCCCAAGAATCCTCTGACCTGTTTCTCTGTAGTAGGGGCTGGCATTTCTTGAATGGTTTTAACCTTGTCAGAATCTACTTCAATACCTTTCTAGCTAACAATGAAACCTAAAAGTTTCCTTGACCATACACCGAATGTACATTTGTTGGGATTCAGAGGTAAGTGATGCTCCACTATAGTAGTGTCAAGATCAGGCATGTCTTTATATGATCAGGAAAACACGTCGACATACTCCTTGAGTAACTCAATCAACTTTTCTTTCACATTAGACATGAGCAGAGCTCCAAATTTCACTTCTTTAAAGATTTCCTCTGTACCCAGATTAATAACTTCCATGGGCTTTTTATGAGGCTGGATGGCTTTATCTTCGTTTTCAAGTAATCTGGAAATCTCTTCCTCTTCTTCCTCAGCTTCAAACACAGGAAATTCGAAGTTCGGTGAAGGTAATGGTTCATTATTTCCGATATTCTATTCGTGCAACAATTTGCGCATGTGGTATGACTTTATTTAGTTTTAAGAAGTGAAAGTGTATGTATACGCAAAATGATTATCTCTTATTATTATCATTTTCCAGGAAAAAAAACAAAAAAGGATAAAAGAACATATATGAAACAAAATAATGCTTTTATTAATGATAACAAAGCTGAAAAACATGCCCTAACAAGATCACCTTTGCCTTGGGCAGAGCAAAGGGAATTATTTAACATGAGCCTACACAACAAATTTCCGCCTTGGGCAGAGCGAAAAACTAAAAATAAATGATTACTTTGATATATGAATAATGATAGGGACGTTGACTGCACTCCAATTTCTGGGTATTACTCCCGGAGTCACAAAGTTAGGTAAGTCTTCATCAGAGTCTTCTTCGGTGACAACATTAAATTTAAAATTGTAATCTCTGCGCCTTGATCTGGGAGAATAGAAAGGCGCATATGCATCTTCAGTCTCAGAATCATAACCCGGATCCTCCATGTAAGGCCCATAGTCTTCATATGGAATGGAGAGGCTTGCAAAACTGTCTGATATATAACCCTCAGATTCATCTTCAGATACCATATTAATACAAGGAGGATGAATAATCCCTCCGTTGCGGAATAATTTTTCAATAGGTGGAACAAATGGACTTCTAGTGGCTTGTTTGTTGGAGCTGGTAGCAAAACCAAGACCTTCCCTATTCTTATTCTCGGGTAGAGATAACACTTTGCCCCATCCTTCCTGTGAACCACTGTTCACAACCCACTGTGCGTCTTTGAAAGATGACATAGAAACTCCAGGCTTCCGGGTATCATCATCAACAATCGAAAATGCCTGGAATTGGGTCCCAACTTCTTCTTCTGCCTCAACATAAGAAAATGAAGAAAGATGGCTCACCACTAAGGCTCTCTCACCATAAACTGTAACTATTTTTCCTTCGAAGGTGTATTTCAGTTTCTGGTGCAGTGTAGAGGTAACTGCCCCAGCTTCTTGTATCCACGGTCTTCCTAGTAAGTAGCTATAGGTGACGAGAATGTCCATGACCTGAAATGTAATCATAAAAACTTGTAATCCGATAGTTATTGGCAAATCCACTTCACCAATTACCGTCTTTCTAGATCCATCGAAGGATTTAACAATGACATTGTTTGGCCTCATCGGTGGTCCCTGATATGATAACTTTGATAGAGTAGTCCTGGGCATCACATTTAACATGGATCCGGTGTCAACCAGTACACTAGACAACACATCATTCCCATAATTCACTGAGATGTGTAACACCATATTATGTTTCCTTCCTTCTTTCGAGAGATCTTCTTCACAGAACCCGAGATTATTGCTAGAAGTAATGTTACCCACAATGTCGTCGAACTATTCGATAGTCACATCATGTTCAACATAAACTTATTCTAACACCTTTTGTAAAGCTTTTCTATGAGCTTCTGAGCTCATCAAAAACTGTAGTACATAAATCTTGGATGGGGTTTGTAACAACTGATCCACGACCTTGTACTCGCTTCTTTTGATCAACTTCAGAAATTTATCAGGTTGACAAGAATCAGCTCCACTAGGCTGCCCTGCGGTTGTATCCTTTGTAACAGGTTGTTCGAATGAAATCTCTTTATTCTTTGGAAGCATCGAGGGATAAACTCAACCACTTCTAGTTACTCTGCTAACATCCGCAATATTAACAACTGAGGGTAAAGTAGGTAAAGGTACCTCCTTTTCGTTTTTCGTCATCGTGGCATTATATCTGTATGGAACCGCTATGTTGGAAGTGTAAGGAATTGGTCCAGGTATATTAATTACCAAAGGAGTTACATAAGGTTTTCTACTGTCATATGTAATTTCAATACGCTTCACTTCTTTGAAGTGGGGCACTATGACAAATGCTTTTTCATCTCTTTTTACCGGAACCAGAACTTTGTCATATGCAACTGTGATAACTCTTCTGTTTAGAATGTCTTCAATATCTTCTCCCATAAGGCGGCAACCTCAAGTTTACATAACAAATGGAACAGTCAGTATAGTTGTGTTGCTCATGATTGAAAAACACCATCTTTGTCAGATCACTATGCATCTTCACTAAATATTCCCGAATTGTTAGTTCCATAATTCTATGATTGGATAAATTTTGGTAAAACATGATTCTACACTAATGTTAAGTAAGATGTTATAACATCTTCATCAATTGTTATAACAGTACTGCTGTCATATGTTTCAGACAGATGTCATGACATTCTAGTCTGGTGCAGCAGGCGCTGCTATTGTATATCTCTGGACAGATGTGTTTTGGTTTGATGAGATCGTCCTGGATATACCTCCTCAGTGTGCGTAGGTCAAAGAGATCTATTAGGAACAAAGTGCAGATTTAATTAGATTTCATAAAAAAGATCTTTGAGACTTTTTAGGAAACTATAAAATATTTGTTCCTATTTTTGTCAAGAAGATTCTGCAGAAGATTTACAATGAGAAGATTTGTTATTTGATTTGATTTGGTCAAATATGAGTTGGTCTTAATTATGAGAAGATTTGGAGTTTGATTTGATTTGATTTGATCAAATCTAAATTGGTGTTAATTATGAAAAGATTTGAAGAATTATCTTTTGAAAAGATTTGAAGAATTATTTGATTTGATTTTATCAAATCTGAGGAAGCTTTTGCTAAAGTCCAAGTCCATACTAGAAGAGTCTATAAATAAGGACTTGCTAGACCTAAGAAAAAAAGCATTCACAATAAGAAGATCTTGGGTGCAAAATACAGGTTTAGGATTTTGAGAGTCTTTTGTGTGTGACTTTGTAAGTCACCCTTTGTATCTTTTGATGCATCGTGGTAGACATATTTAGGTTGTAAGTTGTTAATTTTAAATTGTTAACTCAAAGCTTGTAAGCAATAGTGTATTGTTCTTTATTGAATCTGTTAAGCAAGATCAAGTATTGTCTTTGATGAGTGTCTTCTAAAGCTTATTCATTTATTGTTATCACTATTGTGATTGAGGGGATTGAGAGGTGTCTCATATCGAGGAGTGTCCTAGGTAGAAGTTGCACTGGTAGGGATTAAGTGAGGGGTTGTAAACGGGGGAGTTTAGCTCTAAATTGATACTACTGATAGTGGATTTCCTTCCTGGCTTGGTAGCCCCCAGATGTAGGTGATGTTGCACCGAACTGGGTTAACAATTCATTGTGTTATTTATCTTTCTACATTTAATATTTTGCTCAATTTAAATGGTTAGATAAATTATTCTGTCAGTCTGCAGATGTTACAACATATGTCATGACACTGTTATTTCTTAAAGTATATCAAAATGCTTGTGTTCTGTCCTTGTTCTATTTTAAGCAGAGATCAATGTCTCCACATATGTCTAGGACATCTGAAATCTGCATACCAGAATCTCAATTGGTATCAGAGCAGGCATCCTGTCTGTTCTGGATGAGATCTCGGGACATACTTTCTGGTGTTTTAAACAAGGAGAAGTTGTAGCTGAATTGATGATCTTGCTAAATGTTTGGGCTGATGATGGGTTCTTGAGGAGTTGCTGCTTATGAAGTTGAGGGGGAGTTTGCGTTTACTCCTGGTTTTGAAGGATTCTGTGTATCTGCTGTTGTGATCTCTGATATAGGAAATCCTGTGATCTATTGAATGTTTTTGCCAAAGGAGGAGTTGGAGAGATCAGATCATCCATTCTAATATACTCAAGGGTATTGATGGTTGAGATGAGTGTTCTGGATCAAGAGGAACAACTACTAATGATTGTTCAAGGTTTCTGAGGAGTTTCTATAACAACTGCAGGAGGAGTGGCTACTTCTTTTGTATGGTGTCCTATAAGATGCTTTGACATCTTGTTTAGGGCATGTTGAAGATGTTCTTTTGGTGGTTCCGCTGCATATTTTTCTGATGGATGTTATTCAACTTAAAGATAATGGGAGGTGATTTATTTTCACCACTCATGACTTGCAAGGGTTCTATCAACAGAGGAAGTCATAGGTAGGTTTGGTCAAGGGTGTCAACCTTAAAGATCCTTTAACTATAAAATACTTTTGGTATTGCTGAAGTGTAAATATCTGTCAGATGGTATTTTCAACAAGTTGTGTGGATTTAAGATCAATTTCTATTTGTGGAATGCACAAGTATTTAGTTGATTATCCATAATGTTCAACATTGTCAAAGTTCAGATGGTTCATCAGGTAGATGATACAAGTTAGTCTTCTGGAAGTAGGATTCTTTATAAGGATTTAAGATTCATTGCTATTTTTGTTATTCACAAATATTTAATGGATTATCCTTAGTCAATGATCAAGGTGCCTCATCAGTTGTTGCTCAAGTATCTGGCCCTTGATTTGTTTGGTCTACTTCAAAGATCTGATGTTGAACCAAATGTTGAGTTGAGATTATGCAAAATCTTGTTGATACAAAGAGTGATTCTTTGAAGCATATGAGATGTAGCTGATGATCATGGTACCATTTACAAGTGTGTTTGCATTCTTCCTCAGCTTAGACCTACAGAGGCACACAATTTGTCTAGAAAGTTTCCTGGCAAGAAACTTGTCTAAAGAAGTAAAGTTGAAGATTTCATGAATTGGCCTTGGATCAATTTATTTATGATCTAGGTGTAATGAAGTGCAGTAGATGTCAAGGATAAGTGGCAGTTATCTTTGACTTTCTGAAGAAGTCTCTACTTAAGGAAATCAGGATTCCTTTTGTAAAGATCTATTAAAGAATCAAGCTTTGGCATGTTTGGTTTCTTTAAAGAGGAGTTCCTGAAGCAAATTCATTTCAAGGTACTTGTTGTGTTACAATAAAGCAGAATAGACGTTGTCTACTCAACCTTGATATCATTAATCAAGTCTATGTGAACATGGAACTCTTGTTCTGATAGAGTGATGAGGTTCTTCTAAGTGGCATAATAAAGGACTGAATTCACCAGTGGGATGTCTTATCAGAGGTTCTGACATCAAGATGTACTTCAGGGTCTTAGTTCATGTAATGGTACATCATTTAAAGATAAGTTGATCTTCTCGGGTATGAATGGAATTAATGCTTCAAAAAGGTCTATCTAATGCAGTTTAAGGAGTAAATGTTGCAAGTCCAAGGCTTTGTGTATCTAATTTGCCTTGCTATGGAGCAAGTAGGATATGGAATATGAAGATCAAGTTTTCTTGATGGATCAGAAGTTTTTCTAGAGCTTTAAAAGAAGTTGAGTTAACCAAACTGTGGCATTTGGTTATTTAAGAAGTGTGGTTGAAGAAAATTACTCTTGTGCAGAAGGGTAGTTTTTTGAAGACCAAAGGAGGTTCTGGTTCTGTTCATTTCTTGGAGCTTATGAAGGATGAGTGCCTTCTTTTGGGATAAGTATGAGAGTTTAATTCTCTCTATGTTATGTGGATTTCTCGTTGGTGGAACTGTGCTCTTTGATGATCTTCAGATTGGATTACTATTCAGACAGTAAGTCCAAGTGGTTATTGTATCAAGAACCATAATGTATGGTGTCTGTGATTAGGATGTCCTAACTAATGTTAGAACATCATTTTGTTTGCTGAACTTGGGGTTCAAATTGTGGAAGCTGATATTCACTAGTTGAATCGGAAGTGTTCTAACTTATTATATGGGAGAATGATGAGGTAAAGACTGTCTTGGATTATGGGGCATTTATCTTGTTAGTTCCATGGTTCTATGATTGGCTAAATTTTGGTAAAACATGATCCTGAATTGATGATTAAGCAGGATGTTATAACATCTCCATCTGCTGTGGTGACAGAACTGTTGTGGAGTGTTTTAATGTGAATGTCATGCTGAATTTCATGACATCCATCACGACATCCATCTGCTATCATGACAGAACTACTGTCATGTGTGAGAAACAACAGGAGTAGTGGTGCAACAGGAGCTAGCAGGAGCTGATAAACGAGCAGGAGCTGATAACAGAACTGTTGTCATGTGTTGACATCTGGTGCAGCAGGAGCTATGTGCAGCAGGAGCTAACAAGAGCAGATGACAGAACTGCTGTCATGGATGCAGAAGGAGTTGATGACATAACTGCTGTCATGGATGCAGAAGGAGTTGATGACAGAACTGTTGTCATGGATGTTGTTGCACCCCAAATTTTGGCCCCTTAGATTCTCATTATCATTTTAGGAGCATACTCATGAATTATCTAACCTTAACCCAGTGCAAGTTTGTCTTTGTCAAAATTACAGATGAATTAGGGTTTCGTGCAGTCAAAATCAAAACTTCAAGGGTGTGATTAGTCAATGTTTTGGGCTCATTAAATTATGAAACAAGGTCAAGGGTATCATATAATGTCAAATTAGAATCCAATTTGAGGTTGTTACCCTAGAATCCAGAGCAGTGTATTTCAGGGCCCCCGATTAGGGTTTTTTGACTAGTAAAAGTCAACTGTAGTTTGACTTTGATGTTGGAAGGTGTTTTAATGGTGAGATTACGATTCATGAAGTTTAAATAGCTTAATAAAGTTCATTCAAGAAGTTTCAAAGTCTCAGAAGGTCCAGAATGTCAACAGGCGACTCGGTAGTCACCGATCGGTCGTACGGTTGACCGAAAAGTTAACTCTCCAAATTTTAGGAATTGGACTTCAAGTTGTGAAACAAAATTGTTCCTTGTGTCATATTGGACTTGCATATCAATTTTCATGACCATTGGATCAAGGATGAAGGAGTAATCGAAAAATCGGGAAATTAGGGTTTTGAAAGGGGCTAAACCATAACTCCTTAACCACACATCCAAATGAAGTGGTTCAAAGCTCATTTGGAAGCTCTTGACAAGTCCTACAAAATTCCCTAAGTGGTCCATGATCAGGAAATGCATAGATTTGGAGTTATGATCAAATTCATTTCTAGAGGGGAAAAAGACTGAGAAATTTCACTTTTAAGGTTATTTTTTAGCATCTTTGGAAGGCTTTTAGGCCAAGTTCCTTTAGGAAATTGAAACTTATGAAAGCATGAATGTTTTAGATCTATTTTAGGGCTTTCTAAAAAGTACTAGCACATCTCAAAAGGATTTGTGAGCTGAAAGTTATGGTCATGGCAAGTTGGTGGTTTTTCACTTTAGTCCCACATTGTCAAAATTCAAGAATTCATTCTTTCATCAAAATTGGCCAATCTAAGCTTGTGAAACATATTGTATCTGATATGTGAGGAGTTTGTAGCTTGAAAATACAGAAATTATGCAGAGGAAATCAATTTAGCCAAGCTTTAGAAGTGGCTTGCAAGTTGCCTTGCAACTTGCACTTAAAGTGAAAAAGTAAGCATGAGGTGTAAAGCAATTCTGAACCAACCATGATACTACATCTCTAGCCTGCAATTAGCCACACTAAACCATCATTTTTCTTGACTATTAAGGCCTGCCTTGCAGCCAAGGAAACCTTCTTGTGGAGGTTTAACCAAAAAATCCAAAACCTTTCTTCAAAATGAAGAAACCTCCAAATCTGCCCCAAGCCACTTCCTTGCCTATAAATAGAGCCCTCACCATTTCATTATCTACACAATATCAATTCTAAAAACCATAGAAATTGAAAGCTTGCATCATTTCCACTCCTTGCCTCAAAAATCACAAAATCTCATTTTCACTAAAACACCAAAAATCTGTCTTGCTACCAAGGCTGCCAAATTCATTTCTCTACATTCAAACACCCCAACAATCATCCACACAATCTCCAAATATGATATAGAAGGTGTCTAAACCATTAAACCTCTCAAAAACCTCATTTTGCAAAAAGTCAACTTCTACATCAAGTTACTTTGACCAAAAGCCACAAATCCTACCAAATCTTGTTCTAGACATTTCCTTGGTGTTTTAATAATCCTAACACCTCTCATATAGTATTCCTCAACTGTCCAAAGATCTAGAAATCATTGGTGGATTGCATTTCTCCATTTGTCATCATATTTGCATATTGCTTCAAGGAGAAGAAAGGACTCAAGGCAAAAAGGTAGATTGAAGTTCTCTGGGTTTCTTGATTATTCTAGCTTGTTCAACAAAGTCTACAAGAGGTATGTAGCATATAAACATTGTACTTTGCATCATTTTCCATACTTTGGCATTTTTGAGCAATATTGAGAAATATGAGCTATGGACTTTTAATGATTTTCATGACACTTAATTTTTGATGAATGTAAGGATGTGATGAATCTTAACATGTGTGTTTAACTTGTTCTTGTCAAGTTTTAAATATTGGTATGTTGGAGTTTGTTGTTGTACTGTCAAAATAGTTTTGGGAAATAAATTGTAACTCATGCTTACACTTACAATGATAATTCATGTTTCACATTTCATAAATATCACATCAGTTTTAGGTAGGTCTGTTAGAACAGTTGTTAAATATATGTCAGGATTTTTGTCCTACTGCTAATTTCTGTTTTAAGAGAGGGATGCTATTTTGGATGTAAAAAGGACCTCAGCCCTTGCATTTGGATTTGACTCATGGGCAGTTGCTGTTGAAACATTGGTCTGCATGACTGCAAGGACATAGGACCTTTTAGTGCAGTTTGTCAATTGTCTTGGAATTTCTACAGGAGGGCTGCTGTTTTAAGTTTGTGAATTGCAGTTGGGACTCATTTTGGACTTTTGGTTAGTAGTAGGCATTGTCAAGATAGGGTCCATCTTTTAGTGATATCAGTAACTATCCTTGGGGCCTGATGGCATTAACCTAGCCCACCTGATCCTTATCAATTGGAGGAAATGATTTTGCCCCTACTATTGAAGGCTGGGAGTAGGAGTAGTTTTGATTTAGGTTTTTTAGCATCTGTTTGCACTGCTTTTGGTAGGCTTTTATCTACTTCACCTTGGCCTGCTTTTGATTTCAAATTGTTTGAAATTCTCCAAATGTTAGACACTAAAATTCAGTTAACAGTCTTGGCACCATATCATTATCTCAACCATGCCTTGTTTTCGTGTTTTGATTCTTGTGTATGACTATCTTCATATGTGTGACTTAGGTGCACCATTTATTTAATTCAAACCTGCCTAAAGATTGTGATGAACATCTTCATGTATGACTCAAAAAAACATCTTTGCAACTCACACTTCATTTCTCACTACAGACTGTGTTGGACTTTTCTTTGGCTTGGATATCACTTGTTAATACATTTCCAAAGTGTATGTGTGATCTGTATTGGCTTGTTATTCATGAAACCTGAACTACACATCACTATGCATGTCATCAACAATTTTGCAACTTACATCTCATTTTTCATCACAACATGATTTAGACTCTATCATTTGCATAAGCTCATCCATTATCATTATTAAGTTGTGTGTGCATGATTATCTTGATTCAAAACTAGCTGTCATGAAGGTTTCACTTCAAAACGCATCTTTTAACAAAAATTGCAACTTGACATGTCATTTTCATAAACTGTTTGCATTGAGTTTGATTTAAGTGCTTGAATCCTTCATCACCATATACTTGGGTTGTATATGTCTTTGGTTTGAATAAAAAATGTTTGAAACAAGTTGTGAACATCAAAATGCATTTTTAAGTTTTAAAAAACACCTAGCATCGAATTTTTAAATGGAAGGAGAATCTCAGAAAACTAAGTGCACCATCATGATCCTCATGTTTTTCTGGTAAATTTGCATATAAATTTCATCGCGTTTGGTTAAGAATCGAGCAAGTTACGAGTGAAAACGTAAATCATTTGAGTGTTCTTATTTTTGCCCAGGATGACATGATTTTCACCCATATATATTTATGGGGTGGCATATACAAACGGATGTATATCCACCCCAGTGGTAAGACCATTATTCCAAACACGCCTTGCACGCCTTGTACCTGAGTTCGACCCCTGAGGAGGGCAACTCTTTTATTATTTTTTGTCATTTTTCACTCCATCTTCAAAAATTCGTATCTCCTTCAATTTTAATTGTTTTTCAACCGTTCTTTTTTCATTATGTTCCTCTTGATATATACTTTCATGCCATATTTTTAATTTTCATTTTTTCCTAAATTTTCATCTCTTTTGACTTCGTGCAAGTTAAGTGCATTTTACGTTCGTTTACGCATATGCAGATGAATTTGTTTTGGTTACACTTGAATCTGTTTGTGATACTTGCTTGTATTCATATCCTTACATATTAGTTAACATGATAGGATTTTATTTTTGGTTGTTACCATGTTTATTTTGTCCCCTCTGTTAAATTTAATTAAACTCGATCTGTCGTCACAGTTCCTGTTAACTCATCTGCTTTGATTGGCATCAATGCACTTTCATCTTTATCATTCCATATGTTTATTTAATTGTTGTCACCATGAATATTCCTTTATCATGTTTTTATTGTTAATTTGTCTTCTTTCCCCGAGTGATGAAGCTTGTTAGCTCTCATCCAGTTGCCTCCCCTGTCTACTTCCAAAGGAAAATCCTGTCCATTTGACCCTTATGTCATGGATACCTTCCTCATCCCTTTCTTGACTTTGTTAAGTCACTTCAACCTTAATTTTGAAACCCTTAGACTTTGCTTTAAGTCTAAAAGACCCATCTGTACTAAGAGTGTTCTTCAACTAGAACCCTAGGAAAGAGTCTGCCAACTTTGTGTAAGAATCATTGTCATGATTTCTTACTTCCCCTTTTGAATATCATAACTTAGAATTAGGGAATTTTGTCAAACTCCACACAAACATTGTCATGTTTGTTCCCCCTTGAACCTTGATCATAATCAAGTGTTCTTCTCCCCCACCAGGTGAACTACGATTGCTCTGATTCTATCCTAGTTAGGATACGTAGGCAGAAGATGCGACGTCTTTGCGAGCAAACTTAGAAAACCAACTAGGTCTTTACTTATCTTTACACTCAACTCCCAATCCTAAATCCATAGTACATATTTCACACTTAGCAAGCAATCAAACAAAAGGTTCCTGTAGAGTACTACAGATGCTTAGGGTGCTAACACCTTCCCTAGGTATAACCAACCCCCGATCCCCGAATCTCTTAAGCGTTGTCGTTACATCGCGAAAATGGTTTTTCTTTCTTTAGACCTTTCCTTTGGATAAAATAAAGTTCGGTTGTAAAAAAGAATTAAGATTCAAGTTAATTTAATAGCTTGATATCCAATTTTTACCGCAACAGATGTCATACTAAATGTCATGACATCATGTCTGGTACAACAGGGGCTGCTATGTTATATCTCTTGACAAAAATGTTTTGGTACTGTTGGTCATTCCTCATCAGTATGTACAGGCCAAAAAGAATCATTAGGAACAAAGTGCAAAATTAATGTGTGTTCATAAAAAGGATCTTTGATACTTTTTAGGGAACTATAAAACATTTGTTTCTACTGTCATGAAGAAGATTCTGCAGAAGTGTTCAGCAGGGCAAGCTGGAAAGCAAGTTTAAGTGAAGCTGAATGTCATGACCAATGTTATGACATTGATCATATGACATCAGACGGATAGGGTTTGTTTTTCTGTTATAATACCTGATATATCTTAGGCTAAATTTCAGGAAACCTGTTATGGCTTCTTAGTTATCTCAGGCGAGATTCTAGTCAGGGCTGACATAACATGAAGCTACTGTGACCTAATTTGACAGCACCTTGATTTATGGAAATTAGTTTTACTTTGTTAAAACTAATGTTTGTTACTTTTAAACAGCCCAAGCCCAGTCTGCACTACTATAAAAGGAGGAGCAGAAGCAGAGGAAAGCAAGCACTAACATCAAGAACAACTTGAGTGTAAAATACAGGTCTAGGGTTTGAGAGTCCCTTGTGTGTAAGTCACCCTTTGTATCTTTTGATACATTGTGGTAGACATAATTGTGAGTGAAGAAGGCTAGTCTTCACGTGTGAATTCTGTTTAGGAATACTTGCACTCCAAGCAATTATCTGGTGGATGATTGCATTGGATAGGTAGATTCTAGGCTGTGTCTCACTCAAAGCTGAGAAGCAAGAGTGTATGAGTTCCTTGATCAAAGCTGTGAAGCAAGATCAAGGTGTGTATGAATGTCTCTTCATATTTATTCTGTATTTGTGAATTGTATATCACTGTGGTGATTGAGGGGGAGTGAGTGGGTATACTCAGGTCTAAAGTGTCTCTAGGTTGAAGTGTCATTGGGTAGAGATTAAGTGAGAAGTGCAAAATGGTTGTTTGACTTTGAATTGATTCTACTAATAGTAAATTTCCTCCCTAGCTTGGTAGCCCCCAGATGTAGGTGATGTTGCACCGAACCGGGTAAATAATTATTGTGTGATTTATCTTTCTGCATTTACAATTCTGCATAATTTAAATGGTTAGATAAATAGGTCTGTCAGCCTGCAAATGTCACAACAGTGGTCATGACGTTGGTCATGACATTGGCACAATTTAAAGAAATTTAAATTGTTCATGATCTGTCCTCGTCCTTGTTTCAACAGAGATCAATGTTCTTGGGACATATGATATCTGCATACCAGAATTTCAATTAGTATCAGAGCAGGCATCCTGTCTGTTCTGGATGAGATCTTGGGAGATACTTTCTGGTGTTTTGAACAAGGAGAAGCTGCAGCTAAGTTGCTGAACTGGCTAAATGTTTGAGCTGCTGCTTATGGAGTGTTGAAGAAGGCTGTAAAGGAGTCTGTGTATATGCTGTTGTGCCCTCTGATATAGGAGCTTCTATGACCTGCTGTATGTTCTGCCAAAGGAGGAGTTGCTACTTCTGTCCAATGATCTGTTGAATGTTCTGACATCTTGGTTAGGGCATGTTAAAGATGTTCTTTTGGTGGTTCCGCTGCATATTTCTATGATAAAAGAACTCTGGTGCCCCTGGGAGAAGACTGGCATACATACATGCTGATATATGGGTGCAAGATGGTGGTCTCTACTGCTCTGTGTGGTCTGACAAGCTGTTAATCCTGCTTGTTGCTGATTTGGTTATGCTGCTTTGATTGCTAAAGGTTGTCTTAGAGAAGACAAGTGGGAGGTGATTTATTTTCACCACTCATGACTTGCAAAGGCTAATTCAATAGAGGAAGTCATAAGCAGGTTGAGTCAAGGGTGTCAGCCTTGATGTTTCAGCCTTGGTGTTCCTGAAGTTGTGTGGGTTTAAGATCAATTGCTAATTATGGACTCCACACGTATTTAATTGATTATCCATGAAGTGCACAGAAGGATTTGTTACAAGGATTTAAGATTCATTGCTATTTGAGATATTCTTAAATATTTAATGGATTATCCTTAGTTGATGATAAAAGTTGTCTCATCAGTTGTTGCTCAAGCATCAGGCCCCTGATTTGTTTGATCTACTTTAAGAATCTGATGTTCAATCAGATGTTGAGACATTCCATCAGTAGAGATGGTGTAGAATCCTGTTGATTCAAGGAGTGAATCACAAGTACCATACACATGTGTGGTAGGATCTGACTTTATTCTAGTAAGTTTCCTGGCAAGAAACTACGACTAGAATGTAGTGCTGATGGAAGTGGAGATGAAGATAGTTCTCTTGAATCAGCATATTGGAGTGCAGCAGGTGTGTTCTAGTCTCTACTAGAAGCATATCTAGAATGTTTCCTGGCAAGAAACTGGTCTAGAAGATGGTGCTGGTAGATCTGCTTGGGTCAGTTTATTTCTGATCTAAATGCACAGGAGCATGAGATCTTGCTCAGCTTGGAGGTCAAGGATATGTGGCAGTTATATTTGATTTTATGAAGAAATCTATACTTAAGGAAAGTGGGAATCCTTTTGTAAAGACTTGTGTGATCCTTCCTCCCTAAAAGAATCAAGCCTTGGCACACTTGGTTTCTCTAAAGAGGAGTTTTCTGGAGCAAATGCAGCTCAAAGATAGCTATGGTAGAATATAGGCTGTCAACTCAAACTTGCTATCAGTAATGATGAGGCTCTTCTAAATGGCATAATGAAGGACTGAATTCATCAGCAGAATGTCCTGTCAGATGTTGTGACACCCAGGAGTAACTTTAGGGCCTCAATGGATGTTGTGGTAAATCAATTGATGATAAGTTCATCTGCTCTGGTATGAGTGGAATTGATACTATCTCATGCAGTTTGCAGGAGATGTGTGAAGAAAGAGGTGTTACAGGTCCAAGTCTTGGTATATCTAAGCTGCCTTGGAGCATGTAGGATGTGAAGATCAAGCTTGCTTAGATTTTCTAGAGCTCTGAAAGATGTTGAGTAACCAAACAGTGGCATTTGGTTATGTAAGCAGTGTGCCTAAGAAAACTACTCTTGTGCAGAAGGGTAGTATTTGAAGACCAAAGAAGGTGCTGGGTCTGTTCATGCTTGGAACTAATTACTCGTGTGCAGAAGGGTAGTTGGTTGAAGACCAAAGGAGGATCTGGTTCTGTTCATATATTAGAGCTTGTGGTAGAAGCCCTAAGTTGTGTATGGAAGATTACCTTCTTTTGGAGAAGTTCTTGATCAAGCTGGTGGAGCTGTGAAGATCTTCAGTTGGATTACTAGGCAGCAGTAAGTCCAGTATGGGCACATAAAGAACCATGGGATGATGTGTCTGTAATATGAACGATCTGATTTGGGAAGATCTCTTGTGGAACTTGTGATTCACTTCTTGACTAAGAAGTACTCTATCTTGTCATACGGGAGAATGATAAGGTAAAAGGACTATCTTGGAGGATGATGTGAAGACATTATACAAGACTGGAGTGGATCATTGGCTGATTGTATCCTGATGTGGCATATGGAAGTCATCAAGTCACTAGGCGACTCAAAAGTATTCTAACCCATCATACGGGAGAATGATGAGGTAAAGAATGCCTTGGAGTTAGGCTCTATAAAAAAGTGGAGCAATTTGATACACTCTCACTGGATGAGCATGAAGTTGGTCTTGAGATATAATGTGGTGATCTTGGAGCATCTTTGGTCAAAGATAGGGGGAGAGCTTTTGGTTGATAGGTGTACTATTTGCTTGTGGTTCAAGCAGTAAGTGAATGCGTTCAACATGTGTGTTGAGAAGAGAATGAGTTCTTGAAGACATAAAGATGCGTCTTATGTTTTCCATTCATGTGCACTGGTTACCCTTGATATGGGGAGATACACTTCTATCTAGGATGGGTTACTGCAAGAGTGCAATTATGTGTCAAGATTGTTTGTGGTTTCAAACAAATCTGGGACTTGATGAAGGTAGAATGTCAGACAAGATGTTGTGACATTGGGTTACTGCTCCAAGCTCATGATGAAGATGACAGGGTATTCCTTTTGGGTCTGTCATTAGGTGCCAATGGACCAAATCAGGTTGCACAAAGGTGAAGATCAAGACATCATTAGCTCTGGTTCTATAAAAGTCAAGGAAACATGGCATTTACCCTGACTTTTTGGAGATCTTACAGATAGTTATCCTGCACCTCTTCTGCTATCTGTGAATCAAGGAATGAAAAGTTGCAGTGTATGGATATGAAGATGATGAAAAGAGTCTTCATGTAATTGGGTTCTCTTCCTTAGGGGGAGTACTGATTATGTATGACAGGGGGAGCTGTGTACCTGTCTAATGTGCAGCTGCATTACTTGTCAAAGGCTCTCCTTGATGAAATTCTCGGATTCAGACTTTCTTGTCAAAGGCTTTTTTCATCCATTTCTGGTATAACTGACCATGGCACATCGCAGTCATGCACTTCTCGTCAATAAGATTCAACAGGTTAAATCTTTCTTGGACCCATTCTGCTTCATCAAGCTTGGTTTCCATCAGTACCCTTAAGGACGCTATCTCTACTTTGATGGGGAGAACTGCGTCTATTCCATACACTAATGAGAAAGGGGTTGCTCCTGTTGAAGTTTGCACTGAAGTTCTGTATCCGTGCAAAGCAAATGGTAGCATTTCATGCCAATCTTTGTAAGTCTTTACCGTCTTTTGTAGGATTTTCTTGATGTTTTTATTGCAGCTTCAATGACTCCATTCATTTTGGGACGGTAAGGAGAATAATTGTGATGCGCAATCTTGAAACTTTCACACAACTCCTTCATGGTTTTGTTGTTCATGTTGGTCCCATTGTCTATTATGATTCGGCTTAGAATTCCATAACGACAGATAATCTCTTTCTTGATGAAGCGGATAATTACTTGCTTGGTTGCATTGGCATAAGAAGCGACTTCTACCCATTTTGTGAAGTACTCAATGGCAACTAAGATGAATCGGTGACCGTTGGAAGCTTTAGGTTCAATTGCCCCAATCATGTCAATGCTCCACATTGAGAAAGGCCACGGTGATGATAAAACATTCAACATCGTTGGAGCTGTAGCACCCCAAAATTTTCCTTTTCGTTTTAACCTTAACTGGATTTTGTTTCTTTGCATTTTGAATTTTTCGCATACCATAGCATTCGTTCCCGAGGCATGGGATCAAGGCATTGTCGTGGCTCAGGTTTATTCTGGCGCAAAGGACTAAAAGACTGAACAGCGAGCATCAGAGGCTCCGACATTTATTTTGCCCAGCGGTCGAGCAACCGATTTTATTTTATTTTGTAGGGTAACTTCAAGAAGCAGCACTTAGGCTCATATCAAGCATTCTTACAGTTGCAACATTCAAGAACGAGATTTAGAAGCTTAACAGAGCTCCAAACAATTGAAACAGGGAAAATGTGCAGATTTTCCTCCAAAAGGCGCCAAATTCAAAATTTTGAAGGTGTTAACCGGTTAAGACATATGATTAATCGATTAACTGAGTCAAAATCAGGTAAAATCTGAAGTTTTAAGGGTGTTAACCGATTAACCTATATGGTTAATCGATTAACTAGTGCAGATTTTGGCTCTGCACGTGAATTTTCAAAGGGAGTTGTTTTGGGGTCCAATTTTGATCACTTGAATTTCAATTTTACACTTGGGAAGGATCTAGAATCATTTCAGAATTTGATTAATTTCATTTTCCCTCCAAACTCCCATTCCTCACTCCATTCCAAATTTCCCAAACCATCTTCCAAACCTTTCATTTGGATCCAAACCTAAGGGGTATTTAATTGAATTACTCCAAACCACACACATATAAGCCTCATAATTTCATTTCAATTTCAGATTTTACTCATTTTCTCTCAAGTTTCTCTCAACTTGTTCATCTTCCAAAACCTTCACCAAAGCTCTTTTCCATTGAATTCTTTGATTCTTCCTTGGAATCAATGAATTATTGAGCTCAAATCTCCATCCATCATCTTCATTGAATTGATTTCTTCATTCAATTTTCGTGCAAGCTTGGATCTGAATTTTGAAGTGAATCTAAAAGTGATTATTTGGAGTAATTTGGTTTAATCTTGATGGATCTTCATTGCTACTACAAGAATTGGTGTGGATCTTGAAGTATTTCGGACTTCTAGCATTGGATTTGTTCAATTACAGTTGAATCAACATTAACCGAAACAACTCTCTGCTTCGAAGGTTGGAAATTCTTGATCCGAATCTATTTTTAGCTTATTTGCATGATCATATGGATTTTCATTGACTTTTGGTTAATTTGATCCGTTTGATTCATGATGTGGTTGTGTTAATCTATTTACATGTTGTTTGAATCTTGATTTGCTGGTTTAATTTCGTGATTAAGTGATTATGCGATCATCCGGTTGATCAGATAAGTGCTTATTTGCTGAACATACTGCTCTGTTGCTGTTTTTCTATTGTTGGCACAGTGTTAATTGGTTAACACATTTGGTTAACCAATTAACCATTTCAGATATTCAAATTTTTCAATGTTTTCAAGGTGTTAATCGGTTAACGCCTGGTGTTAATCGATTAACATGTACAAATTTCCAGATTTTCAAACATTTTTAAGTGGTTAATCGGTTAACCTCTGGCGTTAACCGATTAACACTGTGCCAATGGGTCTGTTTTCCTGATTTTCTTGCTTGTTTGAGTACCGTTTCGCATCGAATCATCATAGTTCAATATTATGCATTAGAAGTGGAATGTTTTGGGATATATGTCGTTGTTTTGGTTGTTTAATCGAGACTTCGTCGACTTGTGTTTGTTTTCCACTTGGATGCCTACTTTCGTAGTTTGTCGTTCAAAGTGATATTCATCTTTTGTGCTTGCATATTCATGTTTGCTTGCCTTCTTGCATTTGTATTTCCTCTTGTGTTTTGCATCTTTATTTCTTGTATTAATAAAGGTCGAGATGTGCTTGTGGTGGTGTTTACCCCACACTTTGTTCCTCCCTTTGCTTGTGTGTTGCATTCCATGTTTGCATCCCTATTTTCACTCTCTGTTTGATCTTTCTTCTTCCTTTG
Organism: Lathyrus sativus; assembly: GCA_963859935.3. NCBI lineage: Eukaryota > Viridiplantae > Streptophyta > Magnoliopsida > Fabales > Fabaceae > Lathyrus > Lathyrus sativus. Next base: position 152,789,314 of record OZ012736.1, on the reverse strand, counting down.
TCTTCCTTCGCCATGTTCCCCTAGGATCTAATATTCCTTGTTTAAGGTTGGTTATCATAGACATTAGTGTAACAGTCCAATTTTTAATAATTAATTATTTGTACTAATTAATTGATTTATGTGATTTATTTGATTTATCTAATTTATATGAGTTAATTGATTTAATTGATTTAATCTAAATATGTGATATATTGAATTAATTAAATTAATTGATTTATTCTATTTGGTAGAATAGTGTATAATTATTAGATTGATTAGTTGGGCCTAATTATAGGTGTGTGAATAGAAAGTGAGAGTGAGTTGGGTAAAGCCCAATAGATTAATTGTTAGGGTTTTAGAAAATAGAAGGATAGAAGTTAGTAAGAGGAGAAAAGAAGGGAAATAAAGATAATAGAAAAGATAGAAGAGAAGAAGAGAAAGAGGCAAGAGGAAAGAAGAGTGGAAGGGAGAAAATCAGAATCCAAGCATTCAAGGAATCAAGGATTCTTCTCCAAAGAAAAACCGAAGGTAAGGGTGGGTATTCTCTCATTATTGGAATTGTGGGTTAATGATTAATGGGTAGAAGTTGTGTAGGGAAAAACCCTTAATTTGGAATTATGGGTTAATGGTTAATGGGTAGAAGATTGGGTAAGGAAAAACCCATAGATTTCTCATGATATGGTGAATTTTCGAGTTTTGTGAATGCCCTAATATGAAGGGATCGATGATGGTAGCAAAGAAGGGAATGGTTGGAGGAAATACAATTTTCTACATAATTTTTCCAAAATGCACAGTGAGCAATCGATTGCACCAATATGTCAATCGATTGCATACTGAGCAAAGCTGCTGGAAACTGAATTTTTAGTTATCCAATCGATTGAACTAATATGTCAATCGATTGCACAGTAAAACAATGGCTAAAATGATGAAATTTTCAAGGGTACAATCAATTGCACTAGGATGTCAATCGATTGCACTTAAAAACAGTAGCTAAAAATATGAGAAATTGAGTCATACAATCGATTGCACCATAACTCCAATCAATCGCATGTTGTACAAAAGTTGAAATTTGGAAAAGTCATGTACTAGAAGTTTGATTACACAGAGTTATTGTTTAATTAAAGTTTAACTAAAACATGGATTAATTGAGATGATTTATTAATTATTTACTTGAGTATTGATTGATTATAAACCTTTGGTTGGTTATTGAGATACTAATTGTTGTTTAACAAGTTCATTGTGTATTGAATATTGAATTCAATTATTGGTGATGGATTGATTGTCCTATGTGTAATCATTGAACTGTGTTGTGAATTGTGATTGAATCTAAATGATTCTTATGTATTACTTGATAAATGTAATGATGATGTTGAAAGTATGAATACTTTGATTATTATGAAATGTGTTGTGTGTACAATCATGTTATAATTCTTGTCTGATGAATTATTTGAGAATGCATGGGATTAAGATGCGAGAACGGTCTTAAGTGCATTTGGTTGTTGATTACATACCCATCATTTGTGTCAAGAGGCAATGTTTTCTAGTTTCGTGGAGACTAGTGACTTGTCCCAAACCTAGAGCGGGGTTTGAAAGCTTAGGGAACGGGCTTTTGTTTGTTATTGGTCTAGGGAACGGACCCGATTTAAATGTAAAAACCGAAAAATAATAACAAGTGTTGGTACCACAAGGAATGAGTTGCATTGAGCTGCATTGAGTCACGTGGCATATATAATTGTTGTATGAAAGTATGCATATGTGTATGACTTGTTGAATTGAGAGTTGTGAATGTGTAGTTGTTAAATGATATTGGCTGATGAAAATTGAAGTGTGAGAATATTGGTGTTTGTCTTGACATGATTTCCATTATTCATTATCTTATGATTTCAATATTGATGTGAATTCTCACCCTTCTGCTGGAATGATGTCCTACACGACTTCGTGCAGGTATCAAGAGTAGAGCTGCTCGTAGTTGCGTGGTCGTCGTTGGTGTAGCTATTTAGTATTTTAGTTATGTTGGGTCGAGTCATGCTCTGGTCATGTAACACTGGGATCGCTTGTCTTATGTCTTAGAGATACATTATGTACTCTACGTTATGTTTTTATATTCATTGGAATATTATGATGTTGGCCTTAGTGCCTAAGTAATGTTGAATTATGTGATGAACATGAATGTTTCCTTTATGAGAATTATGATATAAAATGAATCCGCTGCTACATGCAAAGTGAAAATTTGAAAAGCATGATTATTTATTAAAGTGTTAATGAGCATGACAGGTGTTTTTGATGTTTTGGAAATTATGTGTGACACCCTTTTGTGAATGCATGTCAATTTACTCTGATTATTTTTATATATATATATATATATATATATATATATATATATATATATATATATATATATATATATATATATATATATATATATATATATATATATATATATATATATATATATATATATATATATATATATATATATATATATATATATATATATATATATATATATATATATATATATATATATATATATATATATATATATATATATATATATATATATATATATATATATATATATATATATATATATATATATATATATATATATATATATATATATATATTTATATATATATATATATATATATATATATATATATATATATATATGTATATATATATATATATATATATATATATATATATATATATATATATATATATATATATATATATATATATATATATATATATTTCGCAGGGTTTAGAAGGGTGTTACAATTAGGACTCAAACCATGCATGCTAACATTAGAGTAGATGTTCCCCCTTTTAATCCTAACCTTAGGACCACTTTGCATGACAACGTTAGGGCCGAGTTTCCCTTAGACCTTCTGTGCGTCTCTCTTTTTCTCATCTCAAAACAATTCTAACTCATTTAATAAATGCGATGAACGTTGTGTGCTACGAGCCTTAAGCTACATGGGGAATGATGAGTGGGGGGTCTCCTTTCGCTTGTCTAGAGTGTTTAGTGTACGTCCCGTTTGGGGGCGACACGCGACGCATTCGCTCCTATATCATAGTCTTTAGTGCAACGTGAATCACAAACCGAATTAATTCACTTCACTAAAAAACACAAAACAAAACTTCAAACCTTTTTGCTTCGGGATTAGTCGGAAACCTTCTTTTCGTAAAAAGAGTGTTGTTAAGCTTCGGTTCTACTGCAAACAGGCATCGTCCATAACTGTTGGAATGGAGGTTTAACCCTACTCGGTTAAAACACTTAATCAACCTGTGGTTTTGTGTCAGCCCGAACTATGTTTGCTCTGATTTCTCATTCGATATGAGAATACGTATGCACAAGACGCGAGGTCTTGGCGAGCAAACTTTCCCCCACCTTTCCCCGTAGTCAGCCGAACTACGTTGACTCTGACTTTCCCATTGCACGAGGGAATACGTAGGCACAGAGCGGAGATGCTCTGCTGAGTCTCTTTTCTTTTCTTTTTGTCTTGTGAGCCTGTAGCTAGATAATTAAACACACCCTTAGATAGACAAAAAGCGTGGATCCCATCGAGTACGACGGACGTGAGGGGTGCTAATACCTTCCCCTTGCGTAACTGACTCCCGAATCCAGGACTTGGTTGTGATGACCTTGTCTTTCCCTTTTTCGCTAGGTTTTTCTGATTGTTTCCTTTCCCTTTCTTTGGGATAAATAACCAAAGGTGGCGACTCTTCTGTTTTCCGCCGGGTGTTTTTCACAGTTGCGACAGGAGGCACGTGCACCTTATCAGCATAAATTTGGCACTTATGGCATTTTCTGGCATATTGGATGTAATCAGACTCCATGGTTAACTAGTAATATCCAGCTCTCAAAATCTTCTTAGACATAGCATAACCATTGGCGTGAGTTCCAAAGGTTCCATCATGAATTTCTCGAAGTAACATGTATGCTTCACATTTGTTAACACATCTAAGCAGAACCATGTCATGATTTCTCTTATACAACACATCATTGTTGAGGAAGAACTTTGATGCCAATCTTCTCAAAGTCTTTTTGTCAAGATTAGTAGCATCGGATGGATACGCCTGATTTAGCATATAATTCTTAATGTCGTGGAACCATGGCTTGTCATCAGTTTCTTCTTCAACCATTTGACAGTAGGCAGGCTCAGTCTTACGTTTAATTCGAATGAGTGTAGCATCATTAACGAATCTGACTTTCCACATTGAGGATAACATGGCTAAAGCATCAACACTATGATTTTCAGCCCTTGGGACATGTTTGAAAGTGATCTCGTCAAAGTACTCAATCATTGCAACAATGTAAGCTCTGTATGGGATCAACTTCTCGTCTTTGGTCTCCCATTCACCTTTGACCTGGTAAATTACTAAGGCTGAGTTACCACTCACCTCTAGAATTTTGATTCGAAGGTCAATAGCTGCTTCAAGGCCTAAGATACAAGCTTCATACTCGGCAATATTGTTTGTACATTCAAAATCTAATCTGGCTATAAATGGAGTGTAGCCACGGTCTGGGTTCATCAGAATGGCGCCTATGCCATGCCCACTATAATTAAAAGAACCATCAAACATCATCTTCCAACGGGAATCTGGCTCGGGACCTTCGTTAGGACCTGGCTCTTCATAGTCCTTTACTAATATAATGTCTTCGTAAGGGAAGTCAAACTTTAGAGGCTCATAATCTTCAACCGGTTGGTCTGCAAGATAATCTGATTAAATACTTCCATTAATAGCTTTCTGAGTCACATACTGGATGTCGTATTTGAATAACAACATATGCCAACGGGCAAGTCTTCTAGTCTGAGCATGCTTTTCAAAAATATACTTTATTGGATCCATTTTGGAGATCAACAAAGTAGTGTGACAAATCATGTATTGCGTCAAACGCCTACCAGCCCATGCTAGTGCACAATAACTCTTTTCCAAAAGTGAATATCAGATTTCATAATCAGTAAACTTCTTGCTCAAATAGTAGATTATATGTTCTTTTCGTTCAGTCTCATCGTGTTGACCCAGTACGCAACCCATAGACTTCTCAAGAACAGTCAGATACATGCAGAGTGGTCTTCTAGGAACAGGAGGAATCAAGATAGAAGGCTCTTGCAAGTAACCCTTGATCTTCTCAAATGCTTGCTAACAGTCAGAATTCCAATCAATAATCTGACCTTTGCAGAGTAACTTGAGTATTGACTCACAGGTAGCAGTCATATTGGAAATGAATCTGGAGATATAATTCAGGCGTCCAAGAAAACATCTGACTTGTATTTTAGTTTACGGAGCCGGCATGTCCTGAATGGCTCGGACTTCATCAAGGTCTACTTTGATTCCTCGTTAACTGACAATAAATCCAAGTAACTTTCCAGATCTAACGCCAAAAGTACACTTAGCAGGATCCAATTTCAACTGGTACTTCCTGAGTCGCTCAAACAGTTTCAACAAAAGATCTACATGGTCTTCTTCATTTTGAGATTTGGCAATCATATCATCAACGTACACCTCGATCTCTTTATGCATCATGTCATGAAAGAGAGCGACCATAGCTCTTTGATATGTTGTCCCTGCGTTCTTCAAACTGAAGGGTATACCTTTGTAGCAATAAGTTCCCCAAGGAGTAATGAATGTAGTCTTTTCTCTATCAGTAGAGTCCATCTTGATCTGATTATAACTGGAGAAACCATCCATAAAAGAGAAAGCTGCAAAACTGGCTGTATTATCCACAAGTGTATCAGTATGCGGCAGAGGGAAACCATCTTTTGGGATTGCTTTGTTCAAATCCCTATAGTCCACACACATTCTGACTTTACCGTCCTTTTTAGGCACTGGTACAATGTTGGCTACCCATTCGGGGTACTTTGCAACTGTTAGAAAACCTGCATCAAGTTGTTTCTTAACCTTATCTCGAATCTTGAAAGCCATGTCAGGTCTAGTTCTTTCAACATTCTGCTTTATAGGTGGGCACTCTAGTTTAAGTGGCAACTTGTGAACGACAATATTAGTGTCTAAATCGGGCATATCTTGATATGACCATGCAAACACATCGACATATTCCTTTAGAAGCTTGACCAATCTTTGCTTGACATCAGCCCCAAGTGTTGTACCAATCTTGACCTCTTTCTTTTCTTCATCGGTGCCAAGATTAATCAAATCTACCTGTTCTTTGTACAGTTGAAGATGAGTGTACTCATACTCAACCAACCTTGCCTGTTCAGTAGGAACATTGAAGTCTTCCTCACCCTCATCTTCAACTTGATAAATGGGCGAATAAAAGTTATGAGTGAAATCAGGCTCATCAGATTCAACAAGGTTTGGGATAGCTCTGCATGTTTGGAAGGACTTATTTTATTAAATGTGCAAAAATGCAAGAGAAAGAAATGTTTTTTTTTTAATTTTGAAAGATTACCAATTTCATGTAAAAGAAAACAACGCTAAATGAAACAAACAGGAATTTAACAAAATGCATTTATTGATAATCATGTGAAAGTGAAAAGGTGGCCCTACAAAATAATCCAATAGCTTTGGACATAGCTATGGAATTTCCGAAAACAACAGATAAAAGACATATAAATTACTTTGAAAAAGGAAAAATCACTGGGATTTCTACTGCTTCCCAATTGTCCAGAGCTGCATCACACTTGAATACCAGATTGTTCAAGTCTTTGTCCTCATTATCATCTTCAACAACATTGACTTGGAAACCTCCACTGACAAACACTCCTTGGACAGTCTTCGGACGACCATTGGCAGTTGTAAAAGCTCTAACATTAATTGGTTTGTAACCCAACCCATGATGATTCATCTTGGTCTTGACATCTATCACTTCTCCCCAACCTTCAGGTATGCCTCCTACGATTGTTGATCTTGTTCTCTTGAAAGATGCGAAAGATGGATTACTCTTCCCCACTGTTTCTTCAACTTCCAACAGGACAACATTGGCGATCTCAAGTGCTTGAAAAGAAGTGTCTAGAGCATCTTCATTAGCTTCTATGTAATGGAAAAAAGACAGGTTGCTTACCATCAAATCCTCGTCACCATGTACAATAACCAGCTTATCATCAACCATAAACTTCATATTCTGATGTAGTGTTAAAGTTACAGCACCAACAATATGGACCCATGGCCTTCCAAGTAAACAACTTTAATTAGGATTTATGTCCAGCACTTGGAATGTGATGTTGAATATATGCTGACCAATCAAGATTGGTAGCTCCACTTTTTCGATTACAGTTCTACGGGAACCATCAAAAGCCTTGACTATCAAAGAAGTAGGTCTCATTTCAGTTTCTTTGTTAGCTAGCTTGGTAAGAACCCTCTTAGGTAAAACATTCAAAGAGGAACCAGTATCTACAAGCACCCTTGATAAGTTATCTTCCTGACATTTTACGGACACATGTAATGCACGATTGTGATTCTGAGCTTCCCTTGGTAACTCCTCATTACTGAAGCTAAGAGTATTACAGGAAATAATATTTGCAATCACACTGTCAAATTGGCCAGTAGTAATGTCTTGGGTAACATGAGCTTCAGCCAACAACTTCTGTAATGCAGCTCGGTGAGCAGGTGAGTTCATCAATAGAGATAAGATTGAGATCTTAGAGGGAGTCTGGTGAAGCTGATGGATGACTTTATAATCACTTTTTCTGATAATCCTCAAGAACTCAGGATCTTCATCATTTGTAACCACTTCTTTTTCTTTGTCTTTGGCAGGCACAGTGGTAACAATTTTCTTTGGCGGAGCCCCATTGAAACGGGGAGTATAAATACGACCACTTCGTGTCATCTTGCTTGCCCCAACAATATTAGTCACATCTTGACTAGAACTCTTCAATTTTTCCCTTGGAATAACCTTCCTAGATTCTTTGTCAATCATGGTCACATCATACTTCCAGGGTACACCTTTAGAATCTCTGAAATGAAACAGACTAGGTTTTTGAATGATCACTGGCTTTGGTTGATCAACTGTAGAAGCAACAACATATTCTGGTTTGTTGAACACAGGCTTTGGTGTACCAAAAATAGGCACTGCAGGGCTTGATTTTGGAAAATTAAAGACGGGTACTTTGGCACCTGGTTCTGGTAGGTTGAAGACGAGTTCAATCATAATAACTTCATCCTTCTTCACTTTGCTACTTACTTGTAGGAAACTATCATTGATCAAATTCTAAACATTATTCTGAACCAATGTACAGCCTTTGACATTGACATCACAATTTGTGCAGTCATCATGGCAAACATTTACCAAACCTTCTTCATACAACTTTGAATGGAAGACTCGGAGAGGAGTCTTAATCTGGGAAACATCAAGAATTTGGCTCTCATCAATTACCTCATCAACAACATTAACAAACCCATGAGTAGGCAAATGATTACTTTTAGCATTAGGCTGAGGATCATCAAAAGACAAAATCTTCTTTTCCATTAATTCTCTTATAAGATTCTTGAGAGCATAACAACTTTCTAGATCATGCCCAGGTGCGCCTTCATGAAACAAACAATGGGTATTAGGATTGTAATTAGCTGGCAACAGATTAGGAGGTGGACCCAAAGCTCTTGTATTTATCAGACCTTGTTGTACTAATGAAGGGTTCAACTCGGTATAAGTCATCGGAGTAGGAGGATAAGGCTTGTATTGTCTCCTGTTAGGAACATTCTGGCAAGGTGCCTGATTCTTTGGTTGTTGGTAGGCAGGAGCGTTAGGCGCTCGTTGATAATTGGATGGAGCTTGGGTAGACTGATAACTCGGAGGGGGTTGATAGACCGACAGTTGATAAACAGGAGCCAGTTGCAAAGGCTGATATGCAGGAGCTTGTTGATTGAAAGCAGGTGTAACAGCAGCCACATATGGTTGTTGAGCAAACTGTACAAGGTAACCTTGTGGTTGAACATGGTTTTGTTGATGTTGCCAAGGTTGATTTCTTCTTCTACTCGACATTACAACATTAGTTTCACCCTTTTTCTTTTTGTGAGAACTAAATGAAGGCTTCTTAGCATGGTCTTTGTTGGAGCTTGAACTACCAGCAATACTTGACATTTTTCTATTTTTCAGACCCAATTCTACTTTTCACACCAATAACCACAATATCAGAAAAATTTGTAGTCACACTACCAACCATTCTTTCATAGAACTCAGGACGAGCAATGTCAACAAACCAATCAGCTAGCTCTTTTTCAGTCAAAGGTGGTTCTACTTGCGAAGCGATCTCTCTCCATCTCTAAGCGTACTCTTTGAATGATTCAAAATTCTTCTGGGACATACTCAGTAGTTGCCTTCAGTCAGGAGTCAGATCCATGTTGTATTTGTAATGTTTGATGAAGGCATTAGATAAATCTTGGAAACTCTTAATGCGGGACTGATCCAAACTTACATACGACTTTGACGAAGCACCCTTTAAACTATCTTTGAAGCAGTGGATCATCAGCTTATCATTATCAATGTGAGCGGCCATTTTTCGATAATACATGATTAAATGACTCTTTGGAGATGTAGCTCCTTCATAATGATCAAAGCTCGGAGTTTTGAATTTTGGAGGGATAACCAGACCGAATACAAGACACACTTCTCTAGCAGCAGCACCAAAGATTTGATCTCCTTCCATCATTTTCAACCTTTTATCAATAATTTCCATATTTTCTCTGAGTTTCTCATGACGTTCATCTTCACCTTCCTTCATATCAGGGATATCATATACTGGTTGATGCTCATTGAAGTAGGGTTGCACATGAGTATGCACAGCGGCTGGCGCAAAAGTTGAAATCACTTGAGGAGTTTCAGTAACCAAAGGAATAACTTGTTGAACTGGTTGAGCGATAGGAACTGCAGTAGGTGCCGACACAAAACCCGGTGGAACACCATATGGGGGTACACTTACAGTAGTAACAACAGATTGTTGAGGGTCCACAACGGTATTGGCAATCTTAGAAACAACTGTGGGTTGAGTATCCATCCTCGCACATATAACCTGTAGCATTTCCATAATCTACCCCACATTTCCTCAAAGGTCTTCTAATTCATTACTGACATGCTCAACCTCTTGATTTTGTTCCGCCATCTTCTTACGAGCTCGAGCTCTGGTGTTGTACTGGTGCAAAGGACTCAGGGTGAAAGAACTGAAGACGAGAGAACTGAATGAGAAAACGGAAGGAAAATGCACATGCAAAGATATGAATGCAATGCAATGTAGTGGTTTCAAGGAATCCAAAAGCAAGTTGCAAATGTTTTTGAAAAGAACTGAAAAGCTTTTATTTTAAAACTCAACGTTTTTATCGAATTTGCAAAGGACGGACAATTGAATTCCTTGAAACCGAAATGTTATGAATGCTTGAATGTATGGATGCATAAACACACATATACAGATAAGCAAACAAAAGCCTAGGTTAGATGGTCATAAGCATGGGGCCATGGTCTACCCATCCCGAAAGGTATGTACTAAGGTTAATTGTACCTGCAGAACAAGGGTTCTAAGAGGTCCCCAAAGTCATCAGTTCATCTTTTAGATATTATCAATTTCCCAAATACTCGGTGGTTAACAATATTCTCAAGAGAATCTCTTTTGAGTGTAGTGTCGTGTATCAACTACTTTGGGGCTACTCCCTCATAGTCATCACACTACGTCCTAAGAAGGACAAAGTGGGGTAAAAGGTAACTAAAGGTTCCCAGTATCACTGGCTCCTAGGTCAAAAATAATAAGTTTTTTCACGAATACTCGTTCAACAATACCATTCCTAAGAGGGCATCAACTGAGCGGTGATTCTTAAGTCAGCTTTGTCGGAAATCACTCCCTATAAGCCTCGTCGAATATATCACCTTCCTATCATAAGTACACTCAAGTCCGGGTGTAGGACTTATCTCATGACAATATATAACCCAAGCAAGTACAATCATATAAATACATATACATATAAACAGATATTCAGCAAAATAACACAAATAAACAAGTTAGGGGTAACCCTCGAAAGTATTTTATCCCCAGTGAAGTCGCCATTTTCTGTTGCAGTCAGAATAGAATCTCAAATTATTAATTAATTTGAATCATAAATCTGTATCTTACAACCAGTCTTTGATTTATCCGAAGGAAAGGTTAAAAAAAGAAAAACCTAATTTGCACTGTAAAACATAATGCTGGGAGATCTAGGGTTCGGGGGTTGGTTATACCTATGGAAGGTGTTAGCATCTTAAGTATCTGTATACCCTACAAAATCCTCGTGTTTAAATATGTGTTATTCATTAATATATTTTTTAAAGGTATGCTAAAGGGTTGAAAGGAGACCTAAGGGGTTAGTCCTAAATGAACTCACCAAGAAATCGCATCTTATGCCTACGTATCCTGACGGGAATGGAATAAGTGTATTCATGGTTCCCCTCAAAGAGGGTGAGGAACTTCTTGACTATGGTCAAGGTTCCAGGGGGAAGTAAGTATTCATAGTGAAATACTTACGTGGAGTGCGGAGACTCCGAATCTACCTTTGAAGTTAAGTTGAAAAAGTAAGTAAGTATCCATGGCGGGAAATTACGTGGAATACAATGACTCCGATCCTAAGGCTAGGATAAAAAGTAAGGGGATGGATGTCCATGGCAGGACGCTATATGGAGTGTGGTGACTCCTATCCTAAGGCTAGGATAAGGGGAAATAAATAAGGATCTAGACTTAGGAGTGACATGGCAGTCATCGAAGAGGGCTCTTTTCCTTTGAAACGGGATGTCAGCAACCAACAGAGTTAAAGGCATAAACATGAACAAATAAAAATATAATGCAATGGACAAAGATCCAATCAAGGTAATCAAATCAATAATTAATTAGCGTTACGAATAAACGTCATTAATCCAACTAGACCAAATATCCAGAATAAATAAGATCGAGTCACTAGGGAGATACAAAGACAAAATCACGAGTTAATTACGAGACAAGATTTATCTAAAATGATTTTCAGAAATTTCGAATAAAGTCTAATTAAAAACAAATTTGAATAAAACTAAATAGAAATAAAAGGATTTAATTAAGTCTAACAAAATAATTAACCAAAAAATTAAAATGGAAATTAGATTAAACAAATAACTAAACTAATTTTAATTTAAACTAAACCTAGATTCTAAGTAAGTTAATTAAAATTAAATTATTATTATTATATTATATATTTTTATTATTGTACTTTTATTTTCCTCTGATTTCTGGCCATTTTAGCAAAATTTTGTTTGATTGTATGTTTATTGAAAATAATGAATTGCTTCTTTTTGTTTTGGGAAGAGCATAAGTCATTAAGATCTTTGATTCTTATTTTGAACACACGAAAGAACTTCCGTTTGCAAATTGTCGTGTCTGAAATCCATTTTGGCAACATGATATCACTTGAATGAATTTGATTTCCTGTCTTTTTCATAACTGTAAAGATTTGGACAGATTTGATATCTTCCTCCATTCCTTGTTTTCAAGTATCACATAATGTAGAAAAACTGACCCATGATAACTGTATTTGCATCTATGTCTACTATATATTTTGGTGCTTTTATGACTCCTACTGAAAGTGATCATGTACAGCCACGCATCTTTCTCATCCATTAACTTTGAACATTACAGGTGTCCGTATTGAAGCGAATGGACTGAAGTCTCTTGAACCTGCTATTTCTTCATGTCGTTGTCTCGTTTATTACCGGTAAGAAACCAAACCTCAATTCCTACTTGCGGAAGGGATTTAATGACTTCTGGTACACTCTCTTGCATTCTGTTCTCAATTATAATTCACAGGAAGCAATATTCCAAGTTGGACGCGTGAATACGATCGAGGCACATTTCTTGCATTCACTACTAGCAGCAGGAGGATGATATTCTGGCCAATGTGTGCACTTTTAATAGCCATCTTCTTTATAGTTTATAGAGTTTGACTTGACAATTTTGTGTAGATATAGAATTTTTACAACTTTGAATGTTGTATGTTCTCTACTGATGAAACCATGGTCTAATGGAAGCTGTGATTTTGATGATAGGAAACTCGTGACGGTTGGCCATTTTAGATGTCCTTTGGCCTTGGATTAGGAAATGGTAGCAACAGAGGATAATATTGATGAACCTATCCGTTGTTGAATGATGAGGGGAGTGACCGTCAACAAAACTCTAAGCCCTGTGATTCGTAGGTTTTTTTTATTGTAAGAACTAGGGATAGAAACTTTTCAATCATTTAGATGGTTGTTGTAGTGAATACGAACTCGTATGTAATACCCGGTAATGGAATTCAAAGAGTTTCTCAAATTTGAAACTAACTTATGCCCTTTTGATGATTGTATCATTTGATTGTTTTTATTGCCATAAAACTGCATATGGATGCGTTTACAAGCTTAGATTAATTAGGAATTTGAACGTGGATATTGAATGATCATGTGCTGAGAAATCTTTAGTCCCTATGCACTTTGAGATTTCCCACTTGAATAATGACATTGACATAATAAAATTATGCTATTGTAAACTTGCCTTTGGAGTCCTTGAGTGATAACCTGTATTTGAACAAATGTTTGTGTCTTTGAATATGGTTTGGGATGTGGAGTGAAACGTGAACTTGGTTATGGCGATGAGACATGGATAATAAATGAATAAGAAGTGCCCAAAGTCTCTTAAATTTTAAATTGCTTTGAAATTAATCTTAGCATGAGGTCGGATGATTGTAGATTTGCCATAGAGAAAAACTAATCTTGAATATACCTTGAACTTGTTTGGGTTGATTTGCATTTGCCATACTTCAAAGTTGGGAGTTCCGTCGAAATGATGTGCTTATGTATCAAAAATTTGCATTTGTATTCACGTTGTATCTTTGACCGACAAAATTGCCTTTGTAGAACCTTCTTGGATTGAGGTTTAGTTTTTTTTGGTTCGAGTGCTTAATTAGGAGTGAATAACAATGAACTTGCACCTTTATGCTTGTTCTTGCGAGATTTGAAACGTTTTTGCTTCCGGTGCTAATTTGAATTTTTAAGAGCTTTCATAAAAACATGGACCTCAATCAATCTATAAACTGTGAGATCTAAATGGCCTGATAACATGGACTTTTAAAATTTTATTCGAATATGAGTTTCCTTATAAGTCTATCGCTTCAAGTCGTATAATTCAAAATCCAAACTTTTCCACTTGACAGGTAAGAGTCCACCTTCATAAAATCAAACTATACCCTGAGAAACCTTTTTGAACATGAGAATGTCACTTGTTGTACAATACACCATCATCTTTCAACAATTCTTGAATGACCATCCTCAAAACCAATGGGTAGAACTAATCCTCCTCGGGGAAACCTTTAAGGCCCCCTTGGAGATGATTGCCCTAAAAATGACTGAAAGATCATAAGAATATCCTCTTTTTCTGCACACAAGCTTTCAAACACAATTTGCAAAGGAAAAAAACTTGGTGAGCATACACACAGATTCATGACCTTCAAAACTTTCTTCAGCAAACCTACAAAACAAACACAAACTAAACAAAATGGTTAGGTATGCATGAGTGGTTGATCTAAGATGATATGCAAATGACCAATGAATCTAAGGAAAAAATTTGGGGTACAACAGTATGATATGAAATGCAAGGCAATGATCTTGTGGGGGATAGTGTCATAGGGGAATAATTGTATATGGAAAAGTTGAAACAAAAGCTAAAGAAAAGGAAGACCCAACGAGGAACAACTTATCAAAATGAGACTCCATGGTAATAGATCCAACTCCACTGGCGATGGAAATATCCACTCCACTGAGGAGAAGGCAAATAAATACCACTGGGGGATAACTTTAAATGAAATAGGGTCTCCAAAAAAATAAAGATGTATAGTACTTATCATCAGGAAGGTGATAGTGAAACAACGGGCGAGGAACTTAAACTTGGAGGGATAACCTACTACCAACTTGTGGTAGCCTAAGCAAAGGCATCCAATTGAAACAAAGACACATATTACCTATTATAAATCGTATGATAGCCTAAGAAAAGGCAGCATGAAGGGGAGAGTCGGCCTACTACCAATCCTGGTAGCCTAAGCAAAGGTATCTATCCAAAATGATACGGTATATTACCTACCACCAAACGTATGGTGGCCTAAGCAAAGGTAATAACCAAAATAACTTTCATGATCAAAATATAATTCTGCCTCTTCTTTGGCTAAATGATTCGTTTAGAAAGGGTAAATAAACTTCCCCACACTTCAAGGTTGTATCCTATGAACAGGTCTCAATTTCTTCCTTAATCAAGTCTTCCACCTGAAAAAGGGTAAAATAAGCCTCCCCACGCTTCAAGGTTGTATGCCATGAACGGGTCTCAGTTTCTTCCTTAATCAAGTCTTCCACTTGAAAAGGGTAAAGTAAACCTCCCCGCGCTTCAAGGTTGTATGCCATGAACGAGTCTCAGTTTCTTCCTTAATCAAGTCTTCCACTTGAAAAGGGTAAAATAAACCTCCCTACGCTTCAAGGTTGTATGCCATGAACGAGTCTCAGTTTCTTCCTGGATTGATAAATACTTATAGGAGAGTATCTTCACAAGGGATTGGAGTATTACTATAGATTTATGATTTTAGAGGGAATCCATAATTAATGGAGATTAGTAAATATCACTGAGGATCTTCATAAGAGATGCAAGCTGGTTGATTTGATGTATTGCAATAATCTTCACCAAACTTCTCGAAGAGACGCCATTTGATAAAATTAACTTTGTACAATAGGCTCACTGGGGAATACATCCTTCAGAAGCATCATTACTATAGTTTGAAAATGTATGAAATCTTTGTAGTAAGAAATCTCAAATAAAGAAAAACACCTATAAATTCTTGTTGCACCCCAAAATTTGCCTAACCTTTTTTCTTACTTGGTTTATGTTGCATTGCATTAGCATTACATTGTTCTAGCATTCACATTGCATAGTCATGTTGCATTTTACAGGGGATCAGGAAAGGTGTGCTCAGCCAATTGAGGTTATCAAAGGTTCAAGGCCTAATCAAGAGATTATATTCAAGTCATTAAGTGGTTATCATCATCAGAAGCAAGTCAAAGTCCTTGAAGAAAGGCAAGCAAGTGAATGTGGTTCATCTCCTGTCTAGGAGCCTATCTAAGGATCATAAGCCCATGGTTAGGGGTGGAGATTGTCATTGAAGCTCATTGGAGGCCTTGAGGGTCATGGTGGAGTTTAGTCAAGTGTGGAAAGACACAGTTAAAGGTGTTGCAATTAGGGTTTTCATCTGGTCAACCTTGAGTCAACTGTGCAATTGAAGGAGATTCAGACTCATTTCTAAGTCTTTGTATTTAGGGGATGCTGTGTTGAGGCATTTGGAATGTCATTCCAAGATCAATTCAAGAAGAATTCAAAGTGTGAGGAGTTGCTAAATTAGGGTTCTTAGGATAAAATCCCCTATTTAGTGCCTAACTTCAAGACCACATAGCTCAAGATGTGATCTTCGTCTCATCTTGGCATCCACATGAAACTTTTAGAGCATGTTCTTAGATTTCCTTTGAGTACTAGAAGTCCTCCATTGGATTTATGGAACTCTAGTTATGAAGCTGACAAGTTACAGGTCATCAGATGAATGTGAAATTTGTCTGCAAAAGTCAACCAACTCCCAAGGTATTTTTGACCTAGAAGGATGTTTCTCATCAACTTTTGGCAAACATGAAAGTTGTTCTTCATGGTCTTAGCTTTCCAAAAAGTACTATAAGTACTTGATTGTATTTGTAGAACTCAAGTTATGGAGCTTGCAAGGCAAGGGTATTTTAAGAAAGTGAGATTACATGTCATTTTCATTATAAGTCAATTTCACCACTTTGCACACTTCAAATGGAAATCTTGCCAACTTGAAAGTTGCTCCAAATGGGATTATTTGGTCAACCAAACCTCAAGGGATCATTGACATAGCTTGGAAATGAGAATGTATGGAGAAAATTTCATGAAAAGAAGTTTGAATTTAATGCCAATTAAATCAATTTATGTCATGTTGGTGCATTTTTTGAGTCCAAATAATATTTTAAGAACAATGGCTAAACCAGAAATCAGAAATGGATTCATTTACATGGGGATATTCATGGTTTCTTGAACTTGAAGTCACAAATTCAAAATCAACCATCCATTCGTTTCCAAGGCATTAATCTCAGCCCTACATGATCCTTGCATAATAAGGAACTGATATGAACAGAATTGTAAGCTTCCACACACCATGTTCATGGAAATTACAAAGGAAAAAGTGAGAAAAATTGGAAAATTGGATTGAGTGAATTGGGACACAATTGGACTAAATAAGGATCCAAAACAAGTCTATATAAGTTTCTGGATGAATTCATAGCAAGGTTGGTGATTGGAAAAGCTTGAATGAGGTAAGAAGCACATGAAAAAAGTTGGTTAGAAGTGAAAATTGAATTTCTACTTTGAAGCCATTTCAGAGGGAACTAAGGATTCAAGAAGCTTCTCCAAGCATCATTGAACAATTTTGAACAACTTTGATCAAAAATTCGTGCAAGAACACTCCACCATTGAAGCTCCGAACAAGGTTCTTATTTCTCATCCATACGCTCTGTTCTTGATGAGTTATTGCGCCATTTTTACATAATTATGATCCTTGCAGTATGTAGAAGCTTTTAGGATTAGTTTGGTTAGGTTCCATAAAACTTCAAGAATTGACACCCTAGGTTGTAATTTGATTTTCTCTCTTGTTAGTGGATGAAAATGGAAAAGAAACATAGATTCATGATGTAGGAAGTGAGAGGAAGAGATTAGTATCTTAAATTTTGAGTTTTGTGAAAGTTGAATTTTCTTGAGTGATTCTTGGATGTTCTGGATTTCTGAGTTTTAATGGAGGAAAGGGAAAATAAATTACATATTTGGATTCTACACGGAAAAATACACGAGTTTGGTTTAAAAAAATCAAGTTTTGGTTAAGAAATGAGAGAGTTGCATTTTTGGCTAGAGGTTGAAGATGACCGGAGCAAGTCCGGCCACCGCCCCCACCGCGCGAGCCACCGCGCCTGTTCTACCCTCCGTTTTCGTTTGAAATTCCCAGGCGCAGCAAGGACCGTCCGGTCGCACGCCTTGTGTTGACCAGGTATCTCGCGCGAACGGCCCAGATTTGTTTTCGCGGTTGGCCTTCACATTCAAAGTGCTGAGTTTTAACTCAGCTGGGCCTGTGGCGTCCAGTTCGCTAATCACACCCCCGTTTCGTAGGGCCCAATACCAATACACGCGTGAATATCACTGTCCGCACCCCCTGCGTGTTCCTTTTAATTCTTTTTTTTCTTTTTATTTCATTAGATGGCTGTTTCATTTTATTTCAGAAAAAATAGTAATTGATGTCCATAAATCATGAGAAAAATACTGGAGATATTTGAGAATGTGTAGAAAATTTTCATATTTTTTTAATTGCAATTTTAATTCTTTTTCCAATTAATTTTGAATTTTTCTTTTATGTGCTGTTCCATGAATAGAAATAATGCCATGTTAGTTTCTAGATTTTTGTTTCCATATCAATGCTGGGATTTAATCTCTGATTTTTACATGGTGAATGTTGATACATTGTAGGATATTGTATGATTTTTATTACATTTTTTAGATGACTCTAAGCATAGTTTTGAACTAGGTTTTTAGAGCTTTTCCCACTTGAGCTTTCACTTGGCATCTTTTGGTTTAGATTTTCATTAGTGCCCTTAAATATTGATTCAGGCTCTGATCTTTTTACCATAGGTTCTTAATACCTTTAGGATCACTTAGGAGTTTTTATAGGTTTTTAGGAGTTGATTACTATTTTAGTTAGATTTTACATCTAGGCTGTGGTTAGGTTGCCTCTAGCATAGTACTTCCCATAGTTGAACTCCAAAAGTGACCATTAGCTCATGATAAGTTTCCAAACCTTTTCTGATGGTTTAGTAGACATGTTGATGCCTCTGTAGATTGAATCTTAAGGTTTAATTTGGTGCATTAGTTCCCTTTAGAGAGTTGCTTTTAGAGCTTGTAGAATTAGGTTTTTTTAGAGCCTTTAGGAGTTTCTTCCTTTTTCATAATTGTGGTTTGCTTTGGTTTGCATTCCATTTCCTATCCAATGATACAAGGTTCCTTTGTGGGATCCTAGTCCATCCTTTGTAAGGACTAAAGGCCTACCACAAAAGGTAAAACCTTTGCGGATACCAATCTTAGGTGAGTGGTCGAGTGCCATGATGGATTCCCTTGGTTTCCATCATGCTTCCCCTCATCATGCAATAATCTTTGTGTTAATTCATATCATCTCTTGATGGAGCAAGTTGAAGCTTGAAGATGGAGCCCTTATTCCCTTCTCTCTTGGTGGATAACTTGGACATGAAGACAACTACAGACTGTTGGGCTGCTTTGCTGCTAGAAGACTGCTTTGCTGTTGGGCTACTGGCTTGCTGTTTTGTTTGTTGTATTCTTATTGATTGACTGGATTTGTGTGACTGTTATTTGGTGTGTTGCATTAGAATAGGCTTTCATGTAGTTGGTTCTAGGCCTAAGTGCATTGAAAGGTTGAGCTTGGCTCCCTTTGCTTGTTTGCATCAGAGGTTGAGTCTGTCTCCCTTTACTTGTCTATTACTATTTGGCTTTGCTTGTTGGCTGAAGGTTGAGTTTGTCTCCCTTGCTTGTGTGTTGTGTTGCTTTTGCTTGTTTGCTATAGAAGTTGAGTTTGTCTCCTTCTGCTTGTATTGCTGCATTGCATGAATTTTACTTACAGTTTTATTCTTTCAGATTATTTCTTTTGCTATTTCTTTCCTTTGCCATGTTCCCTTAGGGACTCTGACTTATCTTGTTCAAGATAAGTTATGACAGACATTAGGATTCTAACCATACTTGATAACATTAGTTAGTTCCCTCCTAACCTCAATCATAGGATCAACTTTGCATGACAACTTTAGTATTGAATTAGTTCCCCTTTAGTGCGTCCTTTCTCTTCTCATCTTCAAACATCTTTAAAACACTTAATAAAGATTAACGCGTGTTATACGCTACGAGCCTTAAGCACTTGAGAAAGGGTTGTTGGAGAGTTTCTCTTCAATAGCTTGGATGTTTAGTGTGGTACCCTTTGGGTGACATGCGATGCATTCACTCTTAAGCCCAAGTCTTTAGTGCAACATGAGTTACAAACGAAACTCAAAACACTTCTTCTTTAAAAGACTTCAAAAACAAAGATCAAACTTCTTTTTGTCCCTTGGGACCTTTAATCCTTGGAAATCATTTTTAGAAAGAGTTTTGTTAACTCTCGGTTCTACCGCAAACTGTAAACGCCTAAGTCTCCAATGGTCGAGCTACATACACCAACTGCTGGAACTTTTTGTTAACCGTACTCGGATAAAAAAGACAAACCTGTGTCCCTTCTTATCCTGAACTACGTTTTCTCTGATCTTTCACACCGTGTGAAAGTACGTAGGCACGAGATGCGATATCTTGGCGAGCAACCTTCCCCCCTTTCACCCGTAGTTAGCGCGAACTACGTTGACTCTGATTTCTCGTTCCAGACGGGAATACATAGGCATAGAACTGTTGTGTTCTGCCGAGTCATTTTTCTTTTCTTTCTAGACCAGACTTTTAGCGTAGATATTTAAACCAACCCGTCAGATAAAC
The DNA here is from genome assembly GCA_963859935.3 of Lathyrus sativus. Classification (NCBI taxonomy): domain Eukaryota; kingdom Viridiplantae; phylum Streptophyta; class Magnoliopsida; order Fabales; family Fabaceae; genus Lathyrus; species Lathyrus sativus. Next base: position 152,768,753 of record OZ012736.1, on the reverse strand, counting down.
ACAACAAGCATGGATCCCATCGAGTATGATGGACGTGAGGGGTGCTAATACCTTCCCCTTGCGTAACCGACTCCCGAACCCAGACATAGTTGCGGTGACCTTGTCTTATACCTTTTCGTCAGGTTTTTCCGATCGTTTCCTTTCCCTTTCCGTGGGATAAATAACAAAAGGTGGCGACTCTTCTGTTTTTCCGGCACCTCATTTTCGCAGTAGCGACAGCTGGCGACTCTGCTGGGGACTCTGGTTCCCTATGTGAGTCAATCCTAGCGCTTGCGTGTTTACCTGTTGGGTTTGCATTTATCGCATTTTACCTTCCGCATTTTATTTTCAGTATGATATGATTATTTATGTTGTTGTGGGAGGGGGCTCTGAAGAGCGATAAGCCAGAACCAGGCTTGAGTGTACCTAGCATTAGTTGTGGAAAGTAGTGGGCGCGTGCATGCTTTGCATGTACTAGTTTCTAAAAAATCCACGCTCAGACGAGATTCTCCCAGTTGACTTCTTTTCCGGCCCTTTGGGCTTGAGGGGTTGTTGGTTTAGAGGATTGTTGACTCTGGGGACCGATCATTTGTGACTCAGCTAAGTGAGGCCTCTTCGGGGAGTGATGATGCCAAACCAAAAATGGTGAATGTATCATCATTTCGTGAAAGTCTGTGACGCTGGGAAACGCATAGGATGCCATACCTTGTCCGTAATTAGGTTCATACCTGTGAGCGAGGTCGGGTTATTGCAGGAAACCCTAACGTTCAGACAACCTAGTTTTCTTGACAGTGAATCAGTATTGTTGGTATCGGAGGGTTCTTATCATCAGAGATGTGTTTGTTCTTGACAGAGCATAATTATTGACATCAGGGTTTTATTATCAGAGCAGTGTTGTGATTATGCTGAAACAGAGGCTTGGTCTCCTCAACAGCACGCTCTTGATCTCCTGTTGCATGATTGCATCTTGCATTTTTGCATTTTCATTTGCATACTCATGTGCATGTCATTAACGTGTGTCTGTGTTGCAGGTGCATATACTATCCCCCGGTTCCGGTAATCTTGCCCTCTGTTTTGCTAGCATGGAATCATTGAAGAAGAATGTGGCTTACAAGCTCCCCACCCCAGATGTTACTCTGCTGCTTCGTTTGACTGCCTTGGCAGATGATACAATGCAAGGGGAATTCAAGAAATCTTATGGGAAGTTGCTCAGTCTGGTTTGTAAACCTTCAGTCTATGAGTTGAACGGGTTGTATGCATTGCTACAGTTCTATGACCCTCCGTTGAGGTGCTTCACTTTTCCAGATTTCATTCTTGCGCCTACCTTAGAAGAGTATGCTAAGTTGTTGAGCGTACCTGTTAAGAATCAGATGCCGTTTGTTCACATGGATGCTAAGCCTAATCTGGCTAACCTAGCTGTTGCCCTTCACCTGGACGCCTCAGAGCTGCTTCTGACCAGTTGGAATGGGGTTCCTGAATTTTCTCTACAGTTTCTGGTTGGGAAAGCCCAACAGTGCGCTAAAGACGGTTGTTGGATCGTATTCAACACTATTCTCGCCCTCTGCATCTATGGCATCATCCTGTTTCCTAACATGCCAGACTTTATAGATTTGGACGCCTTCCATATCTTCGCATCGGGAAATCCAATTCCCACCTTGCTTGGTGATCTATATCATTCTGTTCACTATAAGAATGAGAATATAAGGGGTAAAAATGTGTCGTGTTGTGCACCCTTACTCTACAGATGGTTTGATAGCCACATGCCCGAGAATGGTCTCTTTGTTTCCTCTGCAGCCACAACTGAGTGGTATGAACATCTGATGGGTTTATCAGCAGAGAGCATCATTTTGTTTGATCGGGATATGCTGGGTACTGAAGTCATCTACAACTGCAGTGGTTTTCCTAATGTGCCCCTGATTGGACGGAAAGGTTGTATTAACTACAATCCCTCATTACTTGTCAGGCAGTTCGCGTACGCCTTGAGAGGTCCGCCGAAGGACGAAGAGGTGCAGGAATCTCTGTACCTCACAGGGCTTCTAGAGGGGGATATGTTAGCTAAGCTCAATCATGCTTGGAACGACATCAGCAGGCAAGGGAAATCACTGTTGGGTAAGAGAAACAGCCAGGCTTATGCTCCTTAGTTGACTTGGATTCGAAGTAGGGCAGAAACAGTAGGGATGCCTTTTCCACCTGCTAAGCAAGAGTGCCCCCCAGTGGTTGAAGAACCTACTACAGTGTCCATTCAGAAATACAATCAGGTATTAGCTGAGAAGGAAGAGTTGAAGAAGGCCAACAAGGAGTTGGAAAAAGAACTGGTACAGCTTAGAAGCGAGAAGAGCGAAGCTGTCTATTCCTTCAAAAAAAGACAGGGCTGGTGAACCGGTTAGGCACAGACTTGACCAAACAGAGGGCTGAACGTGAACGTTTAGGTTTGGACTTCAAGGCTGTCAACGATGTGCTTGCCACCAAAAAGTAAGACCTGGATAATGCTTACTTGAGAATCTCCAAGTTCAACCAGCATTGGAATGCCACTATAGCTAACAACAAAGAGCGTGAGGACAAACCGAAGCAACAGATCTCCAAGTTGAAGGCTTAATTGAAGGCCAACGAGAAGAAGTTTGATGATGAAACTGCTCATAGGTATGCCACTGAAGACATGTTAAACAAGGCTATTGCGAACCTGAAGGATCGCAAGCAGATTTTCGAGTCTAAGAAGCGAAGGTTAGAAGACTATTTTGGCAAAGGAGCATGGGAAGACTCCGTTGAAGGTCTCCAGTACACCGTTATGCAGAGGGAGTTACTTGTCGAAGGGTTACTCACTCAGCCTGATCATCCCAAAATGAAGGAGTTGCTAGAAGAGTTTTGCGCCCGTTGCCGCACTTGACTACTTTGTAATCCTTTGTAGTTCCTGATCATTGTTGTATGCTGACCATCACCAGACTTATTGGTCGAGGTCATGCTGTTGATTCTCCATGTATTCAGTGACAATGTATGCTGCCTTGTTGGGCTTTATATATATATGAGACGTTATCTCCATGGCTGGATCCAGATTTCTTATTATCAGCACTGGCACTCTGGCACTAGAATCAGGGGAGAAATCTCCCTAAGGCACAAACACACGTTTGCATTTGCATGAATCATTTGCATAACAAGTACCTTGAGCTGTTTTTCTAACCCTCTGTTGATACAGGTTGTTCCAGGATTGCCGATCAGCGAATTCATCGATACTCCACAAGAAGTAATTGCAAGAAAGCTATGGATCAAATGCAAGCTGAGATGCAGGAGATGCGCGACAGGATGGCGCAATTCATGCAAGTCATGGAAACTATGGCCAAGGGTCAAGAGTAGCTTCAGACTCTGGTGCAGCCTCTGATTGCACGAGTAGACGGTAATGGTGTGCTACATGGTGGGGTTGCTACTAATCCTCCTCATGTCGAGACTCCTCGAGCGGGTGATGTTGTACCGGTGTCGTTCTCATGCTGCTGAGAACGGTAATGGAGCTGGGAATGGCAATGTAGCTGGTAATGGTAACAGACATGTGGAAATCAATGGAAATGTTGGAGCTGGAAATGTTGGTTTTGGTGTTGGTGCTGGAAACACTGGTGTAGGTATTGGTGGTGCCAATGTAGGCTATGGCAATGCGGGATTTGGTAATACAGGTTTTGGCAACGCAAGCAACAACGGTTTTGGGATGGGTGCCTACAACGCTGGTTTTGGGCCGGGTGTTGCTAATCAGGGCTTTGGTAATGTGGGGTATGGTCCCAGGGTTAATTAGAATGGCTTTGGTCCTAATGCCGCTTACGCTGGGTATGATAATGTAGATCCTCATTGGGGCAAGGATCATCAAGAGGATGCTTTCTCTATGTCGGGCATGGGTCTCGAGATGCCCACAAAAAATGACCGAAGGTTCAAGCTGTTGGAGGAACAAGTGAGAGGTCTTGCCAATCAGGATTCCATGGGGTTAGACATGGCTAATATGGGGTTGGTTCCTGGCTTGAGGGTGCCGCTCAAGTTCAAAGCCCCTACTTTTGACAAGTATAAGGGGGATACTTTTGACAAGTATAAGGGGGATACCTGCCCAAGATGCTAATGCATTTTTTTCAGGATAGCTTGTCTGGACCGTCCCTGGAGTGGTATATGGGGCTAGAGCCCACTCAGATTGGTAGCTGAAAAGAGTTGGTGGAAGCCTTTGTAAAACAGTATCAGTATAACAGCGACCTTGCTCCTAACAGGGTCCAACTTCAGAGTCTTTCTCAAAAGAACAGCGAGAGTTTTAAAGAGTACGCCCAGAGGTGGCGTGAGCTTGCAGCTAGGGTGCAACCACCCATGGTAAAGCGTGAATTGATGGATCTTTTTGTAGGCACTTTCTCTCGTATGTATTATGACAAGCTTCTCGGTTGTACGATGGGTAGTTTTTCTGATATGATACTCATGGGAGAGCGTATAGAGAACGACATCAAGATCGGAAAGATTCAAACAGGAGAATCAGTCTCAGCTGGAGGAGGGAAAAAGGTATTTGGAAATAAAAAGCAGGGAGACACTAATTCGGTATATAGTGCTCGGAGAAAAAATAGAAGTCAGAATTATCAAAGGCAGCAAATTGCCAGTGTGATAATTCCCGTACCTCAACAACAACAACAACAGCCGCAGCAGCAACAGAGACAACGGAATTCTGCTCCGCAAAGGTTTCAAGGTCGGGATAGGGCCGTGAAAAGAGTATTTGATGTGCCTCCAATGCCGTATGCTCAACTTTTTCAAACTTTATTACAACTGCAGCTTGTTGAGAAAAGGACGTTAGCTCCGCCGAAAGGCACGCCTCCTTTTGGTTATGATGCCAATGCACATTGTGAATTCCACTCCGGGGCACCCGGTCACAGCATAGAGAATTGTCATGCATTCAAGCACAAAGCGCAGGACCTGATAGATAGTACGGCTATAAACTTTGATCATGGCCCACCCAATGTCGAGAAAAATCCGATGCCGCCTCACAGACCTACAAAGGTGGGTGCTATCTTGGAAGATATCAGTCTGAATTTGATCATGAATGTAGATGAACTAAAAACTCCTATGGGCTATGTTAAGAACAGTTTGCTGAAAGGGGGAGTTTTCCCTGGTTGTGATGCAGATTGTGTTGACTGTTTAGCCCAGCTTGAGGGATGTGATAGTTTAAGAAGAGGTATTCAAGGTCTAATTAATGAAGGAACGCTGCAATTCGACCGTACTGCTGAAGAGAAGCCTGTTGGGGCAATAACGGAAAAGAAGGACAAGTTTGGTTTGGGATATCGCCCATTGTCGTCATCTTTATCACAGAGCGCGCCACGGTTCAAGGGGCCGTTTGTGTTTACTCCGGGAGGAGTCAGTTTTGAAAGGATTAATGTTGTGTCTAACAGCGGAGATGGAGATAGCAACTGTGACTTGGATTCATGGATCAAGCCCAGCGTGCCAGGACAGAGCCTATGCAACTGGTCTATTCAGGACTTTATTCAAGTGACGACAAAACAATAATGCCTTGTTTTTTCGATTATTGTACAACCCTACGTCCTACCCGGGGCATAGTAGTTTTGTTTCAGGGCCTACTTGTTTATGCTTGTGCTTTGCTTTAATCATCAAATAAAGGCGTTTTTCTCATGCAAATTTTGTGATCCTTGTTTTTCTGTTTTTATTTTAACAATAAAATGGCAACGTGGTTGTGTAGCTACTGCGAAAATCGGCGCCGGCTGAACAGAAGAGTCGCCACCGTGCGTTATTTATCCCAAAGGAGGGAAAGGAAACGCTCAGAGTAAACCTAACACAAAGACGGGAAAGGAATGGTCATCGCAACCAAATCCTGGATTCGGGAGTCGGTTACGCAAGGGGAAGGTATTAGCACCCCTCACGTCCGTCGTACTCGACGAGATCCACGCTTGTTTTCTTGTACGGATTGTTATTCTATCTATTCTACAGGTCTGGGGTTAAAAGAAAATGAAATGACTCGGCAAAGTATCGCACTTTATGCCTACGTATTCCCGTCTGAAACGAGAAATCAGAGTCAACGTAGTTCGCCTACCTACAGGAAAAGAGGGAAGGTTGCTCGCTAGGATATCGCATCCTATGCCTACGTACTTTCATACAACATGAAAGATCAGAGCAAACGTAGTTCGGGCTATTGAAGACACAAGCTTGTCTGAGTGTTTTTTATCTCCTTATGAAAGGGTTTTTCCTGATTAAGAGTCCAAGCGGACAAAAATGACATCTTGATGTTTGTTTTCAGTCTTTTACGCAAGAACTGTCTTTTATGATGTTTGCAATCTCTGACGCACTAGAGACTATGATTTGAGGGTGACTACGTCGTATGTCACCATAAGGGTAACACACTAAGTAATCAGATTACTGAAGAGTGACCCTCCAGCAACCTTTCTCAAATAGCTTAAGGCTCGTAGCGTACGACATCGATTATCCTTATTACTGTGTTTTGAATTGTTCTGAGATAGAAGAGAAAGAAGTTCTAAAAAATCCTAGGTTTTGAAAGGGAATCAAAACTACCCTAATGTTATCATGCATGGATTACAACCTAATGTCTGTCATAATTCCCTCCTGCACAGAGGAAATCAGAGATCCTAGGGGATAAACGGAAAAGAAGCAACAAAAATACAATAAACAGTAAGTATGCATGAGATGCAGCAAAACAAGCAAGGCAAGGGAGTTCCACTCAACCTCGAACCTAAGAAAGCAGCAGGCAAAGTGAATCAACTTCACTTCAAGCCTAAAGGGCAAGCAGCACAAGCCAACAGACAATACAGAGAAAAACAAAAGATACAGAGGAGGCAGCCCAAGCAGCAGCAACAAACTCCTACAACAAACAGCAACAACACGCTCTGAACAGCAAAGTTGAAATGACAGCAAAGGTCTTATCTTTGAGCTAGATTCCATCTTCAAGATTCTTCAATCTTCATCTCCAAGCTTTAGCAAGCACACTCCAAGAAGAGATTTGTCATCAAGATCAAGTTGCAATGTTGGCATACTTGCTGAAAACCAAAGGAATTCAACAAGAACCAACATCGAAGTGAAAGTGTATCCTCAAAAGTTCTACTCTCTAGGGTATGCCCCACTTCCCTCCTAAGGAGAGATGGAACTTCCCTAAGAGGAATTTGCATCATAGGATAGAATAGAAGCAAACAATGCATTCTATGTTTGATGGAAGAAATGAACTAATTCTACAAAAGCTCTCCCTAAAAGCCTAATTCTACCAACTCCTAAAACAAACTTAAAAGAGAAAGAAAGCTCCACTCCAAGCCCCACTCTTCAAGCCAAAGCATCTTCATCATGTCCAGAAGCTCCTCTAAAAAGGAATCCAAAGTCTTCAAGCTCCAAGTCCACCAAACGCTCCAAACAAGGCAAAGCACTCAAGAGAGAACACCGAAAGCAACAATCATTTGCAAAACCCAAAAAAAAATAGCAAAATAAATTGTAAAATTCTAATAAAATTCCTATGTGAACATGCATGTTTGAACATTCTAACATTCCAGAATCAGGACCTAAATCAATTTCTAGGTCATCTAAACAATTACTAAATGAAATTTGGTCATGGGAAACCATTATTTAGGAAGGCTCTAAACTACACACCTAAAACAGAATCTAATCAATTTTAAAAAATATAAGAAAATTCCAGGGGAAACCTATGGATGTCCTATAAATCATATCGAAAGAATCAGCTCAAAAGCATAAAGCATCAAAAAGAAAAAAATTAAACAAACAGCAATGTCAATTATGCATAACAATGGATATTAGCACAAAAGAAAATTCTTAACTAATTCAAATAAAATCCTAAAAATGCAAACTCAACTCCTACAGTTTCTTAAGACAATCAAGCTCTACAGAAAAAAAGTTCATAACTTTTTGATCATTTTTACTATTTTTAACGCAATTAATCCAAACAGCTATTAAAACAGAAAAAAAAGAACAAAAATGAATTAAACTAAGTTAATGTGCATTGGGCCAAGGGTGCGAACAACAGAATTCCAAAGCAATGTCCGTGTGGGCCTCGCGAGTGGGGGTGAAAACAGTACCCGCGCGGTACTGTAGCTGTTCCGGCGGTGACATTTTTTCGGTATCTTCCGAGCAACATAACTCCATCGATTCTTAACCGTTTCGCACGAAATTTTAGTCAAACTTGAAGGAAAAAATCAAGGATTCCAAATATGCTCTTAGATTCCATCAAAACTTCATGATCAAAGAGATATATCATCATCAAGAAAACATACTCATCAAAAAAGTCTTTAATCCTTACTTTCTTGATCCTAATTTCATCTATACATTTTTCAGATCCTAACCACATGAATATTCTAATCTAATTCGTCCTAAAATCATAGAAAAAGTGAATTTCACATACCGGCTTCGGAGCGTCGAAACGGAGTAGTTGGAGCTCGATTTTTCTTGCCAAAAAGCGCGGAAAACCTTTGTTGAAGTTTGTTGGAGAAGATTAAATTCTTGATAACTCTTGAAAATGCCTTGAATCCAACTTTGATCTCTCATTTTTTCTCTTCCAAACTCCAATGTCAATCTATGGTTTTTGCACAAATGAATCACCAACTCTTGCTTTGAACCTCTTCACAAGTATATATAGAATGTATTTGAAGACCCTAGAAAGTTCTAGATTGATCCAATGAGAAAATCAACTTCTCATGTCATGAAAATCTCTTCTTATGCTATGCACATACCATCTCATGTTTTGGCTTGCAATTCACTTGGTTATGAGTTTAAATTCTCTCCAAATGAGATATTGGAGGTGTATGGATGGAAAAGGAGCCTTGCATTTGCTTGCAAATGAGGTTTTGCAATTGTGCCTTATGCTTCAAGTAACCAATTTACAAAGCAAGTCCTTGAAATAACCCTCAATTCAAAATTGTGGCAATTCCATTATCTTTAAAATGCATTTTACAATCAAATTGGTATGTCATATGGCTTGTTTGTGACCTCTAACCCAAAATTTGATTTTTTCCACCAAACTTTATTTGACTTATTCCCTTTTTTTAGGACATTTTAAGTGACTTTTTGAAATAAGCCGATCAATCCACCATGATAACTTATTTGACCTTAAAAACATCATTTTAAGCACATTCCATGTTGAACAATTTTTCATTTGAAGAGTGGAAGATGGAGATTTGGACCTATGCTAAAAAATGACCTGTAATTCAACTTTCCCAAAATACCCTTGGGTTGCCAAGACCATAGCTTGAGTTCCACAAATCATATTGAGGACTTCTAGTACTCAAATTAAAGCTAAGATCAAGATCTACAACTCTTATGTTGACCAAGAATCCATTTGAAAACTCCTTGATGGGCAAAAGTTGCTTGGAAGTCAAGTGACTTTCACAGATAAATTTCAGTATCCTCTAGGGACCCATAACTTGCAAGAACCATAAATTGAGTTCTATAAATCTACTTGAAGTAGGCCTTGATGCCCTCCAATCAACCATTTGACCTAGGGTTGACCCAGATGAAACCCTAGTTGACTGCATTCAACTGTAGCTCTGGTACTTGTATTAATGATTTGTCTCATCTCCAAAATGACCCTCTAGGTCTTCCATGATCTTTGTACACCTTCCATGGCTCATACACTCATTGATGATCTTCAACATATCCCCGAGATTGGGAGAGAAATCCACTGGTTGACCTTCAAACTTTTCAAAGCTTCAACTCATTTCTTGATTACTTGGATGATCTTGAACTTGAATAAAACCCCTTGATGGGCCTCTTTCTGATAAAAATGGCACTTGATCCCCTGTTAGATGACTTGTTATGTTATGCTATGCAAATGATTAGACTATGTACATGACTTAGCATGCAAATGATAATGCAATTGAAACATAAACCAAGTGAAATAGGTTGAGCAAATTTTAGGGTGCAACAGCTGCCCCTATTCGAGCGACTTGGACCCGACTGGGTGAAGAACGAACGGCCTTCAAATATTCGAGGTACGAGGCGGTTGAATACCAAGAACCCAGAAATTTGCCAACCGCAAAAATAAACTGCACCACTGCTTGGGGAACCCCGTCCATCCATTGAACCTAGACGACTTCACTGGGGAAGTACTTCTGTCAACAAACATAACTCTGCCAACGTTACAAGAAGAGAGCTCCGCCATCACTACGGGCAATACTACCGCCACCACTGCGGGAAATACTCTGGGAAAATAACACCGTCATCACTACGGGTAATACTCTGGGAAAATAAAACTGTTATCACTACGGGTAATGCTCTTCCATCACTACAGGGAAATAACACCGCCATCGCTACGGGTACTAACAACACCGCCATCGCTACGGGTAATAACTCTCTGTCACCACTACAGGAAAATAACACAGCCATCGCTACGGGTAATAACTCTCTGTCACCACTACAGGAAAATAACACCGCCATCGCTACGGGTAATGACTTTGCCATCACTACAGGGAAATAACGCCGCCATCGCTACGGGTAATACTCTGTCACCATTACAGGAAGATAACACCGCCATCGCTACGGGTAATACTCTATCACCACTACAGGAAAATATATAACACCGCCATCGCTACGGGAAATATTCTGGGAAAATAACACCGCCATCACTACGGGTAAACAACGCCGCCATCGCTACGGGTAATACTCTGCCATCACTACAGGGAAATGACACCGCCATCGCTACGGGAAAATAACACCGTCATCACTACGGGTAATATCCCTCTGTCATTACTACAGGAAAATAACACCGCCATCGCTACGGGTACTAACAACACCGGCATCGCTACGGGTACTAACAACACCGCCATCGCTACGGGTAATAACTCTCTGTCACCACTACAGGAAAATAACACCGCCATCGCTACGGGTAATGACTTTGCCATCACTACAGGGAAATAACGCCGCCATCGCTACGGGTAATACTCTGTCACCACTACAGGAAGATAACACCGCCATCGCTACGGGTAATACTATGTCACCACTACAGGAAAATATATAACACCGCCATCGCTACGGGAAATATTTTGGGAAAATAACACCGTCATCACTACGGGTAAACAACGCCGCCATCGCTACGGGTAATACTCTGCCATCACTACAGGGAAATGACACCGCCATCGCTACGGGAAAATAACACCGTCATCACTACGGGTAATATCCCTCTGTCATTACTACAGGAAAATAACACCGCCATCGCTACGGGTACTAACAACACCGCCGTCGCTACGGGTAATAACTCTCTGTCACCACTACAGGAAAATAACACCGCCATCGCTACGGGTAATAACTCTCTGTCACCACTACAGGAAAATAACACCGCCATCGCTACGGGTAATGACTCTGCCATCACTACAGGGAAATAACGCCGCCATCACTACGGGTAATACTCTGTCACCACTACATGAAAATAACACCGCCATCGCTATGGGTAATAACTCTCTGTCACCACTACAGGAAAATAACATCGTCATCGCTACGGGTAAACAACACCGCCATCGCTACGGGAAATAACACCGCCATCGCTACGGGTAATAACTCTCTGTCACCACTACAGGAAAATAACACCGCCATCGCTATGGGTAATAACTCTCTGTCACCACTACAGGAAAATTACACCGCCATCGCTATGGGTAAACAACACCGCCAACGCTACGGGTAATACTCTGCCATCACTGCAGGGAAATAACACCGCCATCGCTACGGGTAATGACTCTCGAATACAACTCCTCTGCCTATCTTTGCAGTAGCTAACTCCATCAATCAAATGGGTAACACATAATGGTCCAATCTTTCAATCTTTAATGCTGACACGGTAATAAATCTGAGAAGGACTCTACTGGGAATTTTCTGAACCCAAACTGTCAGACACCTACTTCGACATAGGCGGCCTTTTCCAAAAACTGATTCACGAGATCTTTTGATAACGTCATAACGGCAATCTTGAAGAAATACTCTGCTGGAGGGGTGAGAGAAATTTAACAAGCAACTCTGTGGGGAATCATGACAAGACAAACATTATCGCCACATGTCTCATGCTGAGACACTTAATATTTCGTAATTGATCTGAGCAAGAGCTCTTCCCACCTGCAAGGGAAACAACACTTGGATACCAAAGGTTAACCAAAAATGCGCATGTTTGACAATGGCGTAATGCTCCGTACAACACGGATATGCTACGCGTTTTTGGGTAGATGCAAATATGACACTATATGCAAATGCCAATGCAGGCTCAAGCTGCTAGGGAAACTTTGATAAGCTCACTTCAACACGGCTGTTGAAAGCAGATACCACCATGCTGGGATGAACGGGTATCATAAAGTCCTCCGGAAAAATAAATGTCGGACATACCACCAACTCTGCCGAGGAGATTAAACTTTGATTTCCACTGGGAGGAAAGGATAACACCTTCTGGGGAGAGTAACTCCGCTGGGGAAGAATCGACTCTCTTGGGGACAGTAAACTGACTGAACAAGAAACGACTCAGCTGGGGAACAGGGAAATCCTTCTGGAGGAAACGATGTTGTCCGGGCACAGCTTACAAGCTTGGAGCCACCACTCCGCTGGGGATAATCATCCTGACGAAGGCATGACGACCTGCGGGAAGAAAACCATCTTCTATGGGGATAATCCTTCTGAACCAACTATGACTTGGCTAAACTCTGCAGGAATCCTCCAAGCTGGGGATTGATCGTTCACATACTCGACCCTCTAGGGAGTGCAACCTCTACAGGGGATACTGATTTTGACTTGCTGGGGATATCCTTTGGACAACTTCCATGAGGATACACTTCTGGGGAAAATAATCCCTCCTTCGGTAAGGGATAACGTCATCTCCACCTCTGGGGATGAGGCACGATCTGATGGAGAATATCGTCAAACAAAGTCAGGTCCTTTATCCCGAGACTCAGGCTGGGGAATACGAATTCCATCCACCTTCTTGGAAATTTGCCCCCAGGATACCAACATGCCCCAGTATGAATTCTAGGACACCTCGTTTTGAAAGGAAAAAGTTTGTCATGAGACCACCTCGCAACGGCTTGCCCCTGAATCGACAACAATTTTGAAAAAGACCCTACAATTTTTGTACCCTGATGGCCAAACATGAACCACTTCTGCCTCTCGAACCTCGAAGAGGTGTGCCAACAAAATAGCTTTCGTGCCCTTGGGGTGACCTGTCCCAGTCTTGCAATAATCGTTTGCCCCTGATCGACTGATTTGTGGAGCAGTGCCCATAGCCGCGAGAGATTTTCCAAATCTCGACCTAATTGCCCCACATTAACTGATTTTTGGATGGCTGACCTTACTAGGGGTAACCAAACGTGCCAAGTATGATTGGACTTCTGTCGGGGATTGCTTACCCGTGCCAATGAAGATTGGAATTTGCTGGGGAAAACAGACGGAGTCTTCCTGCGTACCGACGAGGGTTGGATTTCGAAATGATGCGCCAACACGGATTGGGCCTTACAGCGATTGCCAACATGGATTGGGCTATTAGGCCATCCGGGATGGGTCATACACGCCTGACGCTGGACAACATCCTGTCTGAATTCACGGTTTCTAGTTGAAGGGTCAATAGACGGTAACATGATTTCCCGACAATTCATCTCAAACTTGAAGATCAGCTGAATCTGCTCAAGTAGCTCTGAGTAACTCTGATAACACGGAGAAGAACAAATCCTTCGCTTCTGATATGCCCCAGCCTGTGGGACCTTTGTGGGATAGTCCTTAAAAGGAAATCTGAAAATCTGTACCCTGATGGTTTGATATGAACTTCCCCAGCATTCTGAACTTCAGAGAGATACTTCAAATCAAGTGCCTCTCGAATAAGGAATAACTTTTGCGCCCTTAGGATGGCCTGCCCCTGCATCCGTACCCTGAAAGGATTCACCCTCAATCAAACAACTCTCAACATGGTTGGCTTCACCATCCCTGAAGTGATTTGCCCCTTGAATGAGCGTAGAAGCGACTTAACCTGATCTGATCTCACACTGGAAGGATCTGTCCTCAAATCACAGCATTCTGGATGATTGCCCCTGATTGGGTCTCCAGAAGATTCGCTTCTGATCAACTGCTTCTCAAACAAACTGTCCCATAATCAACTGATGCTTCGGGACTTATACTCAGACCAACTGATTCCGAACTCACTGGAAATCAATACCCCGGATTCACAGGGTTTCTCAACATTCACCATTCTGATCCAGACCGCTGAATTTTTCAGTCCTATTTAATTATTCCTTGTTGTAATTTCCTTCATGTCGACTACTGACCTGCAAGTAAAATTGTTTATTCACGAATGGTAATTTTAATGCAGTGTTCAAGCTGATTTTGAAAAAAGTTGTGTTGTCACTCATTTACATGTCATGATTGTGAGTGACGAATGAACCAGAGTTCAAACGTAGTGCTGATGTGATCAGTGAAAAATACAACAAGGATATGATTAGCAAATCAAGAAGGAGTCAGGTTACTCAACCTTATCATAATGCGCTTTCAGAATAAACCCTACCTCAATTAGGTCGTTTAAGGGTTGTATCGTGGTCGGGTTCACGGTTCGTGAAACAAAGGATATTTGGCTCAAATTACGATTTGTACCCACCCCTTCTACGTGATGATCTCCGATCCTAATGTTCAGTTAACTTGGCACAAGCGCTCGCCTCTTCGAGAGGTATGTTGAATGGTAAGAACCATAGTTAAGGAACTCACAAGGTTTTTCGGAGTGACAGTTACTCCTTTTTCATTTTCGGTGTCTATATCTACACGACTTTGTTCCTTGCTCGAGGATTTTTCTATTGATATCCTTTCTTTTTCATTCTTTTGATTCCCTAATTTTTGCCTGGACTGACTCCTTTTGAGTTCTTTTCGAATTTTTTTTTTGAAGTCCAGCGGGATGCCCTAATTTTTGCCTAAGTATTAGCTTTCCAGCTATTCATTTCTTTTACTTAGCGGGCTTTCTCTTTCTTTTCTTGGAACAAGTCGTGTGACCCTGGTTGTCTTGATTGCTCCAAAAGGACTGCAATTGTCTTACTCCTGATTGGTGAGATTTAACCATTGTGGTTGACGAGGTACGACCTCTTGAGAGGACTAAACTGCGATTGGTTCTCGAAAGGCAACACTCCTCTATAAGACTTGAACACTTGGTCAAGCTAACTGACAACTACCCTGCCCCGGGTTAAGATGTGAGGGTTTAAAAGTCCGAAAGGAACTCCTACTTCTTGGCTCGAAGTGGTTAACAAGGGACTAACTCCTTATATCTCCAGTGTTTGGGGGATTTGAAACAATGCCTTGTACGTCATCGGCAAGGTTTTATCCGAAAGCATACGATCATCGGTTATGAGTATTCAGTTTCGTCATCCTCCCTACAATCTTTGCTAATCACAGTGACAACGTGGAGTGAATAAAATGTAAGTGTCAGTGCAATGCAATAAATGAGCGACAACGACATGATTAATTCAGAAAAATGCATAGTCACTTTATCAATATTACCATTCGAAACAAATAATGTTTAACAGCAAGTAGTAACTAACAGAAAAGGAACTACAAATGCAAATGATAGAGAAGTCTGAGGACTGCCAATGCTGAGGGTGCCCGCCTGTCTGGACCACTGGCTTCTTGAAAAGGACCCTCTGAATCTACGAGCTTATACAGCTGAGAGGTTGGCATGAACAAACAAAACTCCTTCTGGAAAGGAAATGCACTCTTGGTCGATCAACTATTGTACTTTTGCCTGAAAAGCTTTACAATCTTCAGTTGAATGTCCCGGGGATCCGCCATGGTAACCACACTGAGCGTGGGGATTGTACCCAGGAGGGTAAGGCTCTGGAACAGGCTTAAGAGCTTTAGGTCCCACCAAAGAATTCTGGATCAAAGATGGTAGAATTTGGCTATACGGCATAGGCACTAGGTGGGAAGGAGCATTCCTTCGTTCCAAGTTGTTACGAGGTCTGTTCTGATTTGGCCGCTGATTCTGATAAACTCGTCCACGAGCTCGATGATTTGCAAGAGAAGAGACATAAAGCTCCCGATATGGTGCCCTAGGCACAATTGTCTGTCCAAAATAGCGAGACACAGAAGATACCGACTGCTGAGAAGATGAAGAACCAACAGATTTCACCGATTCATCTCGAGAATACCCAACATCTGTCATGATTGCATTGAGCACAATTCCTTCTTCAGTTTGGAAGCTACAGAGGGATTCAGTTTCACTAGCCTGACTGCTTGAAACATTCTGAATTCTTCCAATTTTCACGCCATGCTCAATGCGTTCTCCTGCCCTTACCAATTCAGAGAAATTTGGTGCATTTCCAAGCATTCTTTTGAAGTACGGACCCTGCAGGGAGTCTACAAACATGCCTATTAACTCTCGGTCTTGGAGCGGCGGCTTCACTCTGGCAACAAATTCTCTCCATCTCTGAACATACCTCCTGAAAGGTTCACTGTTCCCTTGAGACAATTCTTGCAACTGCATGCGACTAGGAGCCATGTCTAGGTTATAATCGTACTGCTTCAGAAAAGCTCTAGCTAAATCCACCCATGATCGGATATGATTACTCTCTAACTGCATATACCAACTCAGAGATGCCCCACTCAGACTATCCTAGAAGCAGTGAATCATCAACTTGTCATTTTGCACAAATGAAGTCATTCTTCGGCAGAACATCACCAAATGTTGCTTCGGACAACAATCCCCTTTGTACTTCTCAAACCTCGACGCTCTGAACTTCGGAGGTAACACTAGGCCAGGAACCAAACACATGTCTGCCGCGTAGAGGTTAACAACATCTTTACCTTTCGAGGCTTTAACTTTTCCTTCCACCGCTCGGAATCTTCTAGCATACTCAAGAGCTCTCGGGTCTTCGGTCTTGGCTATCGGGACCTCTCTTTGGGGATTCAGCGCACGGAAGACAACACCCTGATGATCTGAGGTATCAACAGAAGGAGAACGCTCACTTCGGACAACAAACGGCTCATGTAGACCTTGGTCCTTAACAGAAGGCTGTACAAGTTGAGTTGCAGTAAAGTTGTTTACTTGCGGGACGTCTCCGTCATGCATAGAACCATACAAAGGATTGGATGTCATAGTGAAACTCGACAAGGCATCAACAAACTGGAAGCTTCTCTCTGACATAGCTACCAACAACCTTCAACTGACTGATTCTGCTCAAATCTACCTCGACCTACTTCAACCCCCTGGTCGTCTTCTAATAATCAGCACTTGCTCAAACCAAACACCGGAGAATCACCTTCAGAATCAAAACAACGGCTGGATAAGAGCTCCGGCTAGCTGGAGAATGATATGCAATATGATGCAAAATGTTTATGCAAATGTAATGCAAGATGCAGCAAACACGGGATCACAACCCCCACAATCTCTGAATACTGCTGTGCTACTGACTGAGTAAGTTCGCTCTGAAGAGAAGACCCAAAATAACGGGTAGGCTGGAAGTCAAGTTTCCTGCAAAAACCCTCCCACTCACGAGTATGGAAGGACATAATTTGGATGTGGACAAGATTGATAATGAACTTGGAGAGCTACGAGGAGGCATGGGGCAGATCATGGAAGCCCTACAAGTCATTCGTGCAAAGTTGGACACTCAAGCCACTGTTGTTTCTGAAATCACTGGCATAGCTGTGGAGCCGATTCCAATGACAGTCACTGTTGCAAATGTTCCACCATATGGGTTACCACCTGGTTTCGTACCTCCACCAGTAGTCAATCAATAAGCAGTTCCTTTAGGGCCAGAAGTTCCTCAAGCTATTCCTACTTACACTCAGCCTTCTGTTCAGATTCAAGCGCGCCCTGTTTTTCATAATCCTCCACAAGTGTACGAAGGTCTTGATGGGTATGAAGAGGAGAGTGGACGACATGATAAGCTGAAAGAAAGTGTAGAGACTATCGGCAGGAAAGTCAGAGCAATGGAAGGAAATGACATCTTTGGTACTGATGCCAGAGATATGTGCTTAGTGTCTGGATTGGTAATTCCGCCGAAATTCAAAGTTCCCAATTTTGATCAGTATTCTGGGGCTACTTGTCCTCGGACGCATCTGATTATGTATTACCGAAGAATGGCCGCTCACGTGGAAGATGACAAATTGATGATTCACTGTTTCCAAGATAGTTTAAAAGGAGCTCCCGCTAAATGGTATTTGGCTTTGGATCAGTCTCGTATTCATAGTTTCTAAGACTTGGCCGATGCTTTTGTGAAACATTACAAGTACAACATGGATTTAGCCCCTGATAGAAGACAGTTACTGAGTATGTCACAGAAGAGTTCGGAATCTTTCAAAGAGTATGCACAAAGGTGTAGGGAAACTGCCTCTTAGGTAGAACCTCCTTTGAGTGAAAAAGAGTTAACAGATTGGTTCATCGATATTGTGAGACCGGAGTTTTATGAGAAGATGATCAGTAGTGTAACTGCAAGTTTTTCTGATATAGTAGCAGTGGGGTGAGAGTGGAGTTAGGAATGAAGAATGGAAAGGTGGCTAGCGGTCCAGCAATTCTGGTAACAACAATGTCAAGAAGTTCAGCAGTAATTTTCATAAAAAGAAGGAAGGAGAGACAAATGCAGTGACCATGGGAAGAAAGATCGCACCTGGAGACCACCTTATCAACAGTATCCGCAGAGTTATGTTCAACAACCTCAGCAAGGCTTTGTTCAGCCGCCTCAAGCGAGTTATGTTCAGCAATCCCAGCAACAACGACCAATGTATCCGTTGCAGTATGCCTAACAACCATACGTGACAACTGTAACTCCGGCTTTCAATCATCCTATTCCCAGCTATCAGGTAGTGCCAGCACCTGTATATCAGCCAATTCAACCAGGGTATCAACGAGCGCCCAACGCTCCACCCTATCAGCAACATCATCAGTCGAGAACTCAGCAACCCAGACAGAACTACCAGAATCGGAGGCCAACAACAAAACCTCCATTTCCTCAGATACCGATGACTTACACAGAATTGTACCCCTCCTTAGTGCAGCAGGGATTGGTAACAACACGACCATTAAATCTAGACACTACATCTCCTCACTATAATCCAAATGCTCATTGTGCCTTTCACGAAGGCGCTGCCGGTCATGATTTAGAAGGTTGTCTTGCTTTAAAACATCTTGTCAGGGAGTTGATGGAAAAGAAGGTCTTGTCTTTTGATGATGTACCCCCAAATTTTAAAAGTAATCCATTGCCGTATCATGGAGGGGTTAATGCGGTAGAAGAAGTGTCGGATGAAAGGATGGTCTGAGGTGTGTCAGAGATCAAAACCCCGTTGAGGTTACTTCACGGGAAACTACTGAAAGGAGGAGTGATAGAAGATACCCATAATGATTGTAAAGAATGTTCTCGTGATCCTAGAGGGTGTGACGAGGTACGAAGAGATATACAAAGATTGATTGATGAAGGAGTGTTACAAGTGTGTAGTAAGGCGAGGAAAGAAGAAGTTTCAGTAATTGAGCCTGTTTTTAATTTGCCAAAGAAAGGTGAGAGAGTTCCGGTGTTCAAAATGATCAACAAAAGTGTGAAGCCTGTTTTCAACAAATCGGCTATCGATCAACCTAAACCGGTTATTATTCAGAAACCAAGACCATTCCCTTTTGAAAGCACAAAGGTCGTTCCATGGAAATATGACATGACTGTGATAGACCGAGGATCTGGGAAGGTTAGTCAGAAAGAGACAGTAAAAGACGTCCAAGTGGACGTAACAAACATTGCAGGTACAAGCAAAATGACCCGTAGTGGTCGAATCCATCAACCAAAAATGACAGTAGCCGCTCCAAAAGAGACTACCCCTGCTGCGACAAGAGAAAAAGAGGTACCAAGTACTGAAGGAGACGATGAGGAATTCTTAAGGATTATTCAGAAAAGTGATTACAGGGTTATTGATCAGCTTCACCAAACCCCATCAAAGATATCGATCTTGTCTCTCTTGATGAACTCTCCAGCTCGCAGAGACGCTCTACAAAAAGTGTTGAGGCAGGCACATGTGATAAAAGACATAACTCTCGGCCAATTTGATTCAGTAATAGCCAACATTATAGCCTGTAACACCCTGAGCTTTAGTGATGCAGAGTTGCTAGAAGAAGGACGCAATCACAACCGTGCATTGCACATATCTGTCAGATGCCAAGAAGACACAATGGCACGAGTTTTGGTCGATATTGGATCCTCATTGAATGTATTGCCTGCAAGGTCGCTCACAAGGTTAGCATATGCAGGGGCAGAAATGAGACCGACGTCTTTGATTGTAAAAGCTTTTGACGGTTCAAGAAGAACGGATGTTGGAGAGGTAGAATTGCCAATCATGATCGGACCTCATGTGTTCGATATTACATTCCAAGTCATGGACATCAACCCAACTTATAGTTGTTTATTGGGACGACCGTGGATTCACGCGGTTGGGGCAGTGACTTCCACCTTACATCAGAGAATGAAATTTGTTGTGAATGATAAGTTAGTGATTATACACGGTGAAGAGGACCTAATGGTGAGAAATCTGTCGTCATTCAAGTATATTGAAGCAAATGAGGGCGCGTTAGAAACTTCCTTTCAGGCACTCGAGATAGCTAATGCAGTGATGTTGGAAGAAACAGTTGCTAAGAGTGGCCCGTCTTTTGCATCCGCTCAGAGCATCAAGTCTGCACTGGAAGAAGGTACTCCTGCAGGTTAGGGAGAAGTTATTGAAGTGAAGCCAAAGATGGATCGCCAAGGGTTGGGTTACAAACCAACTCATGATGAAGCACCGACACATGACAAGGGACGTCCAAAGACTATACAAGAAGTATTCATCAGTGGAGTTTTCCAAATCAGTGATGTGGAGGAAGATTCCGAAGATAAAGACCTTGAACAGTTAGTGTATCGTTGCAACGCTACCTTGAGCAACTGGGAAGTTATTGAGATTTCTTTGGTTGTCCCTGAGTTAAAGTAATTTGTTTGTCTGTCTTTTCTTGTTCTTATTTTGAATCTCCATAGCCATACCCAAGGCTACAGGAATGTTTTGTAAGGGCCCCGAGCTTTCAAGAAAATCAATGAAAAACGAACTATTTTGTTAAACTCCTTGTTGTATTTCCTTTACTGCTTTTGCTTTCATTTTAAAAGAAAAATGGCAATCTTAAAAAACCCAAAACAATTTTCTCTTTTGTATGCAGCATTTGTCTTTGTGTGTTTTAATAAATTAAGCCATTCTAACGTGTAGTGATGTCCTAAAACCCATTGAATCCTATGACTTCGCATTCCCTCCTGACTTTGATTCACCAATATACCAAGCTGAAGATGAGGATGAAGATTTTGAAATCCATGATGAACTGATAAAATTGGCACACCATGAGTACACAGAGCTTCAACCCCACAAAGAATAGGTAGAAGTAATTAATCTCGGAACCAAAGAAGACAAGAAAGAAGTCAAGATTGGGGCAGCTCTAGGGGCAGAAGTCAAGCAGCAACTAGAAAAGCTTCTGAAAGAGTATGTGGATGTATTTGCTTGGTCGTACCAGGATATGCCGGCTCTAGACACTAACATAGTGGTTCACAAATTACCACTTCGACCAGAATGCCCACCGGTTAAACAAAAGCTCCGAAGAACAAGACCTGACATGGCTCTCAAGATTCGAGATGAGGTGAAGAAACAGATTGATGCAAGTTTCTTAGCAGTGTCCAAATACCCCGAATGGGTAGCCAATATTGTACCTGTGCCGAAAAAGGATGGGGAAGTCAAAATGTGTATGGATTACAGGGACCTAAACAAGGCCAGTCCGAAGGATGATTTCCCTTTGCCACATATCGATACTTTGGTGGATAATACAACTTGTTTTGCAGTTTTCTCATTTATGGATGGGTTCTCCGGTTACAATCAGATTAAGATGGATCCCGATGACATGGAAAAAACTACTTTCATTACTCCGTGGGGGACTTATTGTTACAAAGTTATGCCTTTCCGTCTGAAGAATGCAGGTGCTACTTATCAAAGGGCCATGGTGACTTTATTTCATGATATGATGCACAAGGAGATAGAGGTATATGTTGATGACATGATAGCCAAATCTCAAAGCGAGGAGGACCATTTGGAACATCTTTTGAAACTATTTAAGAGACTCAGAAAATATCAGTTGAGACTGAATCCAGCCAAGTGTACCTTTGGAGTAAGATCTGGAAAGTTACTCGGTTTCATTGTCAGTCACCGAGGGATTGAGGTGGATCCAGATAAAGTCCGAGCCATTCAAGATATGCCAGCTCCGCAGACTGAGAAGCAAGTCAGAGGTTTTCTTGGAAGACTGAACTACATATCCAGATTTATTTCCAATATGACTCCTACTTGCGAGCCCATCTTCAAATTATTACGCAAGGACTAGACGGTTGTTTGGAATTCAGATTGACAGCAAGCGTTTGATAAAATCAAGGGTTACCTACAAGAACCTCTGATCTTGATACCTCCTGTTCCAGGAAGACCGCTCTTCATGTATTTGACAGTGCTTGAGAATTCAATGGGTTGTGTGTTAGGTCAGCAGGATGAGTCTGGACGAAAAGAACATGCTATCTATTATTTGAGTAAGAAGTTTACTAATTGTGAAAGCCGATATTCACTTTGGAGAAAACTTGTTGTGCTTTGGCATGGGCTGCTAGACGCTTGAGGCAGTACATGATTTGTCATACCACTTTGTTGATTTCAAAAATGGATCCGATAAAATATATTTTTGAGAAGCCTGCTCAGACTGGAAGGCTCGCCCGTTGGCATATGTTATTATCAGAATACGGCATCCAGTGCGTAGCTCAGAAGTTTATCAAGGGTAGTGTGTTGTCAGAATATCTTGCAGATCAACCAGTGGAAGATTATGAGTCTCTCAAATTTGATTTCCTAGATGAAGACATCATGGTGGTAAAAGATTGTGAAGAGCCAGGTCTTGATGAGGGTCCGCAGGAAGGTCTTTGGTGGAAAATGATGTTTGATGGTTCCTCCAACTACAATGGGCATGGCGTAGGCGCCGTCTTAATGAATACAGAAGGTGGTTACACCCCATTCACAGCCAGGTTGGATTTTGACTGCACAAACAATATCGCCGAATATGAAGCGTGCATTCTCGGCCTCGAGGCAGCTATCGACCTTAAAATCAAACTTCTTGAAGTCAGTGGGGATTCAACCTTGGTTATTTATCAAGTTACTGGAGAATGGGAAACTAGACATGAGAACTTGATCCCTTATAGAGCCTACATCGTCAAAATGATGGAGTGTTTCGATGAAGTAACTTTCAAGCATGTCCCGAGATCTGAGAACCACATTGCCGATGCCCTAGCCATGTTAGCCTCAATGTGGAAAGTCAGGGATGTCAATGATGCCACTCTCATCCGAATTGAACGCAAGACCGAGCCCGCCTACTGTCAGATGATTGAAGAAGAAACTGATGATAAGCCTTGGTACCACGACATAAAGAATTACCTGTTAAAACAAGAGTATCCAACAGATGCTACGTCACTTGACAAGAAAACTCTGAGACGATTAGCATCCAAGTTCTTTCTCAGCAATGATGTGCTTTACAAAAGAAATCATGATATGATCCTGCTTAGATGTGTCGACAGACGAGAATCAGAGTTGTTAATGCAAGATTTTCACGAAGGAATGTTTGGTACTCATGCCAATGGATATGCTATGTCTAAAAAGATTTTAAGGGCTGGTTATTACTGGTTGACCTTAGAAACTAACTGTATTCAATATGCTAGGAAATGTCACAAATGTCAGATTTATGCGGACAAGATGCATGTACCTCCGACGTTGCTAAATGTGTTGTCATCACCGTGGCCTTTCTCTATGTGGGGCATCGATATGATCGGGGTAATTGAGCCAAAAGCTTCTAACGGACATCGATTTATTCTGGTTGCAATTGATTATTTCACAAAGTGGGTTGAAGCCGCATCCTACACTAATGTTATTCGGCAAGTGGTGGCCCGTTTTATCAAGAAGGAGATTATCTGTCGTTACGGAATTCCAAGCAGGGTCATAACGGACAATGGTACCAACTTGAACAAAAAAATCATGAAAGAGTTGTGCGATGACTTCAAAATTGAACATCACAATTCTTCTCCTTATCGTCCCAAGATGAATGGAGATGTAGAAGCTGCAAATAAAAACATCAAAAAGATTTTGCAAAAGATGGTGAAAACTTACAAAGATTGGAATGAGATGATACCATTTGCCTTGAATGGGTACAAAACGTCTGTCCATACTTCAACAGGGGCAACCCCTTTTTCTTTGGTATATGGAATGGATGGGGTACTTCCTATTGAGGTCGAGATACCTTCTTTGAGAGTCATAATGGAAACCAAACTTGAAGAAGCAGAATGGGTAAGAGAAAGGTTTGATCAGTTGAATCTTATCAATGAAAAGCGCATGTCTGCAATGTGTCATGGCCAGTTATATCAGAAAAGGATCAAGAGGGCTTTTGACAAGAAAGTTCGTGTCCGAGAATTTCGAGAAGGGGAACTTGTACTCAAAATGATTTTACCAGTTCATAAAGATGCACGGGGAAAGTGGATGCCTAACTATGACGGCCCATTTGTTGTGAAAACAGTCTTCTCAGGAGGCTCGTTGATTCTCACTACCATGGATGGAGAGCAGCTTACTCATCCAGTGAATTCTGATGCAGTACAAAAATATTACGCCTAAAAGAACTCGATAAGCCGAAAACTCAAAGGAGCGGTTTGTGCAAAAGTTAGGGTTGAAGAAAAAGAAAAGAAAAGAGAAAAAGAGAAAAAGAAAGAAAAATAAGAGCTCGCTAAGTTGAAAACCCGATAGGGCGGCTTAGGCAAAAATGTGCGTCCCGGTGGATTGAAAACCCGAAAGGGCGGTCCAGGCAAAAGTTAGGGACAAAGGCGTTTCACTGTATCAGATGAGTTGTCACTACTGCAAAAGATCCTACAAGAATTCACTCCAATCAGAAGCGAGGATTTTGGGGATTTTTAGTCTTTAGGGATAGTTTGGTCATGGGATTCAATGTAACCTTGTCCACATTGCCATTTTTCACTTGTAAAACTTCTACGAAATTTTGTCATTTGCAAGATTTCATCCTTGAATAAAATCAGTTTTGAGCCATTCTTTCTTTTGCAAATTTATCATTTCCTTTATTTTCGTTGTTATGCAAAATATTGTTCGTTGATCAACGATAGTTTTGAAAGCATTAGGGTCAAATTATTGAATAAAATTTGAAAAGATTAACAAACATAAAAACTTCGACTCATGAAAAGAATCGAGGAAAATCACACTTCCCCGAAACCTCAGGGTAGCGGAAACTTTGATACGCAAGCCTATTGCACTCCCTGGTGAAGTGTAAGCACGTTGAACTGCTGAGTCTCCCTTGGTCATGTGTGAGTATCGAGTTGGAAGACTGCCTCTCAGAACCTCTTATGATGATATGAGGACTCGTCCCCAGTAGAAGATTTCTGAGCATTTTGTTTGAATTTGCTTCGTCATCTCTGACTAGCTGGTTTAAAGCTCCTTTCCCCTGTTAAGAGTGGATCTATTTTCAAGACTACATACACCCTCCAGCCTGGGTTCAGTGTGATTCATTTTGTCTCTCGGGGTCAGTGTGCTATTTGTTGATTTCCCGTGAATGCCTAATCACTGCTAGTGAATGTCCTTTAAAGTCCAGTTGAAACTGTCATTGTTTCGAAAGCCAATCGTTATTGGTATTCTTTTAGTCGTCACCATATTTTCCTTTGAAGTCCAGTCGTAACTGGCATTATCTTAAACTTCACTCGTTGGTATCTTTTGATTCGGTCGTCACCACCTTCTCCTTTGAAGACCAGTCGTAACTGGTAGTGTTCGAAATCTAATCGTTATTGGTTTTCTTTTGGTCGTCACCATATTTTCCTTTGAAGTCCAGTCGTAAGTGGTAGTGTTCGAAATCCATTCGTTATTGGTTTTCTTTTGGTCGTCACCATATTTTCCTTTGAGGTCCAGTCGTAGATGGCATTGTCTTAACTTCACTCGTTATTACCTTTTGGTTCGGTTGTTACCAACTGTTGCACCCCAAAATTTGACCAACATTTCTTTACCTAGCTTGTGTTTCATTTCATTCACATTAGCATTATCATTTGCATTTCATTGACATGTATGCAGGAGATCAAGAGGTATGATTACCAATCAAGAGTTATACAAGACTATGAAGCTAGCCAAGAAGGTTATTCAAGTGTTTAAGGGCAGATATCTTTGTTAGAGAAGTCAGAAGATCCTCAGAGAGAGTGGTTGAAACCAAGAGTGTGTGCCTTCTAACTTGAGAGCTGTGGAAAGACCTCAGATGATTCTGAAGCCATGAAGAAGGACTTGAGGTCTTGAGAAAGCTCATGAGAAGGTTTGAAGATCACTTTGAAGCCTAGATAGGTCATGGTGCAAGATTGAGAAACCCAGCCATGAGTGGTGTAATTAGGGTTTGACTGGGTCAACCCTAGGTCAACTGATGATTTGAACAAGGTTGAGACCTAATTCAAGGGCCATGTGATCATGGATGGATGCATTGAGATGCTATAAGGATGATTCCAAGGTCAACTCATCATGATTGAAGAGTTTGAGAAGTTTCAAGCTAGGGTCTCTAAGGCTTGACAGTGTAAAATCCCCTAGTTTGACCCCTATCTTCAAGGCAATTTATCCCAAGATGTGATTGTCATCTCATCTTGCCCCCAACATGAATGTTGTATAGCTTGTTCTTAGGTTTAATTTGAGTACTAGAAGTACTTGATAGGATTTGTAGAACTCAAGTTATGACTTTGACAAGTTACAGGTCAATTGAGGTATGTGAATCTGGGGGCTTGAAAGTTACCCAACTTGCATCAAACTTTTTCCCGAGAACGATGATTCCTATGAACTTTTTGTCAACATGAATGTTGTTCCTTATCCTCTTAGCTTTCTATAGAGTACTAGAAGTCCTTGATAGGATTTGTAGAACTCAAGTTATGGCTTTGACAAGTCAAGGGCATTTTGGTCATTTGGAGATTACAGGTCATTTAAAGTATAAGGCCATAACTCCTATTTCCAAGCTTCAAATGGAAAAATGTTCAACATCAAACTTGTTCAAAATGATGTTTTAAGGCTATTAAGGAGGTCATGAGATGATGGAAATGCTTGTAGCTCAAAGTTGCAAGAATGACCTAAAATAAGGGTATAAGTTAAATGAATCAAAGTTGGAAATTGATATTTTCAACCTACACATCCAAACCATGGCATGTAATATCTCATTTTGACTATATAAAACATTTTAAGAACATTGGTTTAGCCACATTTTTGAATTGAAATTCAATTGGTGGACTTCCTTTGAAAAGTGATTACTTACATCATAAGTAACATGTGCAAAACATAGAATCAAGGCATGAGCAAGGCCCTTTGCAAGCTAAACACCTTCAAAATGTCACTAGGGGAGAAATTAGAAGTGAATGAGGTTGGTTTCAAGCTGCAAACAGAGCTATGCATAACATGATATGTGATTGAAAATCTCATGACATGAGAGATTGAAACTCTCATTAGAAGGACCTAGAGGGTTCTAGATCATCCATACATCATCTATATATTGAGTAGAGGTGATCCAATGCAAGGGTTGGTGATGATTGAAGGAGAGAGCATAGATTGAGATTGAGATTTCTTGGCTTGCAATTGAATTCGGTTTCACCAAATTCTTCACTTTCCATCCATTTTCTTGATTGAAACTTCTTCCATGGATGCTAGGGATTGAATCCAGATCATAATCAAGAAGAATTCGTGGCTAATTGGTGTTCTTGAACTCAGAATTTTCCACCTGCAACTCACCATCGGGTTTCAAGATTCAGGAGCTTTCAACCGGTTCTTTTGCATACAGAAGCAAGGAAAGGATCCATTGATCGTGTCTGGAAGGTTGGAGAGCTTGAATTGAAGGTTTAGTGCATCTGTTCATCCAAGATTTTCAGGTTAGTAACTTTCTTCCTCTAGCACGAATTAGGTAGAATCAAGATGAATTAAGGTGTTAGATGCATTGTAGAACGGTGTAGGATCGATTTCAGACCATTAATTTGAGAATTAGAGACAAAATAGGTGTGTTACCATTTTCGGTTGAGAATTGGATATGGTGAATCTTGAGGTTTCAGAGAGAATTAAGGGCATGAATGAGTTCGTGAGGGAATTTGGGACATGTTTCATGTATAGACCGTTTGCAATGGATGATCCTAGAGAGAGTTAGGGTTGGGGACGACGACCGGAGCACCACTGGTGGTGGCCGGAGCTGCGCGCGAGTTTCAGAGGTTTGAATTGGGGAAGATGACCCCAGGACCATTAGATCTTGGTTTGACTTGGACTAGGACCCTCATCCAACGGCCACGTTTTAATGGCAATTTGTGAAGAATCTGAATTAATGAAACGCATCGTTTCATTTGAGTGCTGATGCTGGGCTTAGTGAATTGGCTAATATTCACACCCCCCTAAAGGCCCAATCCATTGTTTGAACTGATTTTAGTTTCTATTTGCACCGCGCGTGTGTTTATTTTATTTTGATTTCATTATTTTTTTCATTTTATTCATGGTTCTTGGAAAAATCATATAAAATTGAAAATTAATCCAATTAATCCCATTCTTTTTGCATTATACTCATGATTGAGTCTAGTATTTTTTAGAGAAAAAATATTTTCATTTCATGCATTTTCTGATTTTATGGGAAATTTTACATTTTAATTGATATTAAAATGATTATGTTTGATACCTAATTTTGTGGAATTTTGTGTGATCATGTGGTGATGATTTTGATCCTAATTTTTTGTGTGTGATTAGGTTAGACTTGTATGCTCCCATAGAATTTTTCTCACATTTTTGTGATGAAAATAGGTGTGCTTTCTAGATTGAGATTTAGATGCTTCCTTTTAGGGTTTAGGTTTAGTACCACATAATGTAGAATTTATTTCTAGGTCTTATTTGATGATTTGATCTCTGAAATTAATATGGTAGAGTAATGATTGACCTAGGTTCCCATACTCATTTTTGTAGGATTTTACAATTGGTTTTAGTATTTTAGTTAGGACTAACTTTAGTACTAGGTTTTAGGTGATCCTAACTTACTAATTCAACTAGATTAACTGCTTTAGTCCCCTTAGATTAGGGTTTTGCTTTGTTTGCCTTTGGTTGAGATTGAAGACAAGTTGAAGACAAGGTGAGGATGCTTGAAGTTGCTTGAAGTTGCTTGGAGTTTGGATTTGTTGGTGCCTGAAGGTGTCTGATGAAGATTTAGGAGGTAGGAGACATAGGGAGAGCCTTAGAACTAGAATGACTTCTTTCACAAATATGGAAAGCATCTTGTGCTTCCATTCCTCCCAATGACTAAAAGTCCTTCTAAGATAATCACATCTCTCCTTTGGAGGGATGAGTGGCTTTATCTGGGAAGTAGAACTTTGAGGGAACCAGTCTCTCATAATGATGAACCCTTACAGGCTTCCCTTGGTTGTCAATAAGCTGTTTACCATTTCCACTCATCCTGTTAAATCAATTGTCTTCTGGTTTGAGTATCTTGAAAGATGTTGGACTTGAGTTTGAAGATGAGGAATTCATTGAAGAGTGTGGAAGAGGATGATTCCTTGAGCATTGCCATTACAGCAGAAGCTTGAAGAGCAAGAAGAACAAGTTGATACTTGAAGATTCAATGAAGATTGAGTGAAGAGCTGAGGCTTGAAGATTGCAGGATGAAATTGACACTTCCAGGTGATTGAAGACTACTCAGAGAAGCTGAAGCTTGTAGGAGAAAATGACCAAGTTGATACTGGTAAAGCAAAGAGAACTGAAGCTTGAAGACTAAGTTAATACTTATGAAGAGGATTCAATTAAGATTGAGTGTAGAGCTGAGGCTTGAGGAATAAAGGGTGAGTTGATACTTACATTGATGCTTGGAGAGCCTGAAGGAATCAAGTTGATACTTGTAGTTAAGAGTGAAGCCTGAAGGTAGAATTGACTGAGGAGCTGAAGCTTGGTGAAGAGAGAATAAGTTGACACTTATGTTTGGTGGATTGAAACCTTGGAGGAGCAAGTTGATGCTTGTTAGTGAAGCTGATAGCCTTGAAGGGTGGTTGAAGTCTGAAGACTGGATTGCTGTTAGAAGAGCTGAAGCGTGGAATGGAAAGAGGGAGTTGTTGATCTACTTTCTTGTCTGTTTTCTTTTCTATGCTGATGTGTCTTGTTTGACTTGCTTAATGCACTAGAATAAGTTCATATCTAGACTGATTTTAATCTAGGAGCATGATTGCACTAGAGGTTGAGTTTAACCCTCTGCTTGTATTTTTACTGTATGGCTTTGCTTGCGGGTATTCGGTAGAGCCCAGTTCCCTTGCCCATGTGGTTTGTGTTTGCTTGATAGCATGTTATTTTTACTGTATGATTGCAGTTTATTATATCTTGCTTTATAGCATGCTATTTCTTCTGTATGATTACTGTTATTCATATTTGGCTTGAGGTTGAGATGAGCTTGTGGAGGCTGATGCCCCACACACATTTCCTCCCTCACTTGCATTGCATGCATCTTACAGTCGTTTACTGTTTACTGTTTACTATTTACTATTTACTGTTTAAGCTGATGCTTTATCTGTTTCTGTTTATCATTGATATGATCCCATAGGAGTCTCACTTCCTTTGATAAGAAAGTGATGATAGAACTTTAGGTTGAAACCTATGCATGATAACTTCTAGGAGTTCCCTGTTTCAAACCTCAACCATAGGATGAATCCTTGGCATGACAACAATAGGACTTGATAGTCTCCCTTTAGTTTAGCCTGTTCTCTTCTCATCTCAAAACAGCTTAAGATACAGTAATCATGAATGATTTCTTTCGTACGTCACGAGCCTTAAGCTATCTGAGAAAGGATTGTTGGAGAGCTTCTTTTCAACAGTCTGGATGTTTAGTATGGTACCCTTTGGGTGACATGCGACGCATTCACTCTCAGGTCATAGTCTTTAGTGCGATTGAAATTGCAAACACAATAAAAAACAGTTCTTTCGTAAAAGACAGAAAACAAACTTCAAACCTTTTTTCCCCGTGGGCCCATATATCAAAGGAAGCTTTTCTGAAGAAAAGAGTGTCGTTAAACTTCAGCGCCAACGCAAACAGGCTTTGTCCCTAATTGCTGGAACTGCTGCTTAACCCCACTCGATAAAACAAATGAATCTGAATTCCCGTAATCCGTATTATCCCGAACTACGTAAGCTCTGATCTCTCATACCTGTTGAGAGTACGTAGGCACAATACTGACGTATTAGCGAGCCACCTTCCCCATAACCCGTAGTAGCCCGAACTACGTAAGCTCTGATCTCTCATATCCGTTGAGAGTACGTAGGCACAATACTGACATATTGGCGAGCCACCTT
Organism: Lathyrus sativus; assembly: GCA_963859935.3. Taxonomy (NCBI): domain Eukaryota; kingdom Viridiplantae; phylum Streptophyta; class Magnoliopsida; order Fabales; family Fabaceae; genus Lathyrus; species Lathyrus sativus. The sequence goes on along the minus strand of OZ012736.1, from coordinate 152,737,460 downwards.
CCCTGTAACCCGTAGTAGGTCGAACTACGTTGACTCTGATTTCTCATTCTCTGATGAGAATACGTAGGCATAAAGTGCGACGCTTTGCCGAGTCATTTTCTTTTCTGTTTAAGCCAGCCTTGATAGGTAGATATATAAACCAACTCGTCCAGTAAACACAACAAGCGTGGATCCCATCGAGTACGATGGACGTGAGGGGTGCTAATACCTTCCCCTTGCGTAACCGACTCCCGAACCCAGACAATGGTAGCGATGACCTTGTCTTATACCTTTTCGTCAGGTTTTTCCGATCGTTTCCTTTCCCTTTCCGAGGGATAAATAACGAAAGGTGGCGACTCTTCTGTTCTGCCGGCACCTTATTTTCGCGGAAGCGACAGCTGGCGACTCTGCTGGGGAATTGGTAGTTTCCTGGGATCCAACGTCCCGTATGCGAGTCAGTTTGGGGATCCAACGTCCCCTGGGAGAGTCAATCCTAGCGCTTGTATGATTACTTGTTGGGTTGTGTTTATTTATCGCATTTTTATTTCCCGCACTTTATTTTCAGTACGATATGATTATCTGTGCTGTTGTGGGAGGGGCATTCTGATGAGTGAGAAGCCAGACCCAGGCTTGAGTGAACATAACATTAGTTGTGGAAATTAGTGGGCGCGTGCTTGCTTGGCAGGCACTAGTGTCTCATGAAATCCACGCTCAGACGAGGTTCTCCCGATTGACTTCTTTTTCAACCCTTTGGGTTGAGGGGGTTGTTGGTTTGGAGGATTGTCGACTCTGGGGACCGATCATTTGGGATTCAGCCGAGTGAGGCCGCTTCATGAGCTGGTGATGCCACACCTTCTGGGTATCGTATCACCCCTCTTGAATGTCTGTGACGCTGATGACCGCATAGGATATCGAACCTGTGTCAGTTTAGGTCCATACCTGTGAGCAGTGTTGGGTTTGTTGCAGGAAACTTTGACCTTCAGACTACCTGGTTTCCTTTATAGTGAATCAGTTTTGTTGGTACCGGAGGTTCTCATCATCAGATATGTGATTGTTCTTGACAGAGCAGAGCTTTGGTCCTGTATCAGAGGACCTTATCTTCAGAGATATGTATTTGTTCTTGACATAGCAGGTTTTTGGTTGGGATCAGAGGATCTCATTAGCCGATGTGTATTTGTTCTTGATAGAGCAGGTTTATGATTGGGATCAGAGGGTCTCATCAGCAGATGTATGTGTGTTCTTGACAGAGCAGAGTTTTGATCATGTATCAGAGGTCCTTATTATCAGTTGTTTGTTCTTGACAGAGCAGAGTTTTGGTCCTGTATCAGAGGTCCTTATTATCAGATATGTGTGTTCTTGACAGAGCAGATTTGTGGTCCGATAACAGGGTTTTCTTCTTATCAGAGATAGTGGTTGTTCTTAATAGAGCAGGATTATGGTTTTGTTGATACAGAATCTCCACAGCACAGTTGCCTTGATCTCCTGCTGCATGATTGCATTTTACATTGCTTTGCATACTCATTTGCATTTCATTAACGTGTGTCTGTGTTACAGGTACCGTTTCCCCCCGATTCAGGATTTCTGGCCTTCTGTTGTATTGTTATGGGTTCTCTGAGGAAGACCGTGGCTTACAAACTCCCTGCCCCTGATGTTGTTCAGCTGACTGGTTTGATTGCTTTAGCAGATGATTCTGTGAGAGATGAGTTCAGAAAGTCTTACGGCAAATTGCTCGGTTTGGTTCGTAAACCTTCTGTGTTTGAGTTGAATGGGTTGCACGCCTTGCTACAGTTCTACGATCCTCCGTTGAGATGCTTTACTTTCCGGGATTTTGTTCTCGCACCCACACTAGAGGAATATGCTGAATTGTTAGGTGTGCCTATCAAGAGGCAGATGCCCTTTGTTCATATGGATGCTGAGCCTGATCTGGCTAGTCTAGCTCCTTCACTTCATCTGGATGCCTCCGAGTTGGTGTTGTCTAGTTGGAACAAGGTTCCTGGTTTCTCCTTGCAGTTCTTAGTGGGAAAAGCTCAGCAGTGCGCCAAAGACGGATGTTGGGTCGTATTCAACGCCATTCACGCTCTGTGCATATATGGCATCCTTCTGTTCCCCAATATGCCCGATTTTGTAGACTTCGACGCCTTCCGCATCTTTGCTTCAGGGAATCCAGTCCCTACCTTGATAGGAGATGTCTACCATTCCATCCACTACAAAAACGAGAACAGAAGGGGCAAGAATGTCTCGTGCTGTGTGCCCCTGCTTTATAAATGGCTTGATAGTCATCTGCCCAAGAGGGGTCCCTTTGTTTCGTTTGCAGCCACAACTGAGTGGTCCGAGCGTTTGATGAGTCTATCAGCGGAGGATATTGACTGGTTTGACAGAGATAGGTTGGGTACCGAGATTATCTTTAGCTGCAGCGGGTTTCCGAACGTGCCTCTGATAGGCAGGAAGGGCTGCATAAACTATAATCCGTCTTTCTTGGTCCGACAGTTCGCGTATGGTTTGAGAGCTCCGCCGAAGTATGAAGAGGTGCAGGAATCTCTGTACCTCACTGGTCTTCTAGAGGGGGATATGTTATCTAGGCTTCAGCGCGCTTGGAATAGTATCAGTAAGCGGGGAAAACCATTGCTGGGGAGAAGCAATAGCCAAGCCTACCCTCCGTATGTGACGTGGATCAGAGCCAAAGCAGATGCTATAGGGATGTCGTTCCCACCTGCCATGTGTCGCTACTGCGAAAATCGGCGCCGGCTTGACAGGAGAGTCGCCACCGTGCGTTATTTATCCCTCAGAGCGGGAAAGGAAACGCTCGAAGTAAACCTCGCAAAGACGGGAAAAAGGTATGGTCATCGCAACCAAAACCTGGGTTCGGGAGTCGGTTACGCAAGGGGAAGGTATTAGCACCCCTCACGTCCATCGTACTCGATGGGATCCACGCTTGGTGTTTATAGGTAAAAGGGTGTATTATCTATCTACACTAATGGCTGGTCTGAAAAGAAAATAAAAGGACAGGACTCGACAGAACATACGGTGTTCTGGGCCTACGTATTCCCTCGTGCAATGGGAAAGTCAGAGTCAACGTAGTTCGACTGCCTACGTCTAAACGGGGAAAGGTTGCTCGCCAGGACATCGCGTCCTGTGCCTACGTACTTTCATCGGGAATGAAAGATCAGAGCAAACGTAGTTCGGCTAACTACGGGTAAACAGGGGCTCTCACACAACAGTGAGAAAACAAACTGGTCTCTAAGGCTCTGGAACCTACAACTATGATCTGGTCTCGAATGCGCTCAGGCAAGAGAAAGGGATAGCAATTAGTCGTTAGCGGGAAAGTCTCGATCGCACAGCCTCGAGAGAACAAAAGTTAGTCGTTAGTGTGCTCGCTAGGATATCGCATCCTATGCCTACATATCTTCGTCTGGAACGAAGAATCAGAGCAGCTGTAGTTCAGCTAACTACGGATCAAGCTACTCAAAAGCTCCTACAGAAAGGAAAGGGAAACCCTAGAACTATACCTGGAAAGGGGAATCTACCTACTGCTATCACACCTGGTTGACCATCCTAATGTCTATCATAACAACTCCGCAGCGGAGAAGTCAGAGCTCCTAAGGGATCATGGCAACAGGATTAAACCACAAACAAGAAACTGCAACGTAAATGAATACTGAAAATATGCATGAATGCAACGACTAAACAAACAAGGCACAGAGGCAAGGGAGCTCAGCTCTACCAAATACCAACAAGCAAAGCCACGCCATAACAAACAAGCAGAAGGAGGACCACCTCAACTTCTCATGCACACAACGTCTACTTCTAAGATGCACCTATTCAGAACTATCTGGATGAACCTAAGTCTAATGCAACATAACATCACACAAGTCAAACAACACAAAGAGACTAACCCTGACCAGGGCCTCAAACAAACCTGAAACAATCTCCTAACCTAGCTCTAAACAGAACTCTATACAACACCCTAAGCAGGGATCTAAGCAAACACCTAAGCAAGAGGAATCAATCCCAGTCTCCAAGCTTCAGAACAAGCTTACCAGAGAAAGGAAGCTAAGCAGACAAGCTCATAGTGCTTTCCTCAGGAAAGTACCAGGAGGTTACTACTCAGGAGTCATATCCTATGCGGCTCGACAACTGTGATCAGTTTACATCCCTCCTCAGGAGAGATTAAACTCACATGAAGGCTCCGGCGTCACTGGATATTTGGGAAAGAACCTATATGCACTAAGGGAACTAAGTGAACAGACTCATAGGACCTTCCTCAGGAAAGTACTAGGAGGCTGACACTTAGGAATCGTATCCTACGTGGCTCAACAACTGTGATCAGTTTACATTCCTCCTCGGGAGAAATTAAACTCACAAGTTGGCTCCAACATCACTGGATACTTGAGAAATCCTAGACAAACTACTGGAACTAAGTGAATAGACCCCTAGGACCTTCCTCAGGAAAGTACTAGGGGCTAACACTTAGGAATCGTATCCTACGTGGCTCAACAACTGTGATCAGTTTACATTCCTCCTCAGGAGAAATTAAACTCACAAGTCGGCTCCGACATCATTGGATACTTAAGAAAGAGGTGAGAAGGAAGGATGAAAGTCATTCATAGTGCCTTCCTCAGGAAAGTACCATGAACTCCCTTCAAACTTCAGGATCTCGAACCTCACAAACAGACAACAAGCTCCTAGACTAAGCCTCAATCCAATGCAACCTTGCAAGCTCCAACAGGACCTCCATCAGCTCCCACCTTCAAGAAGAACCCACAGGCCAACAAACTACAAAAGACTATCTCTGAAGTTCAACCACAGTTGAACTCCAAAGTCAGAAGTCATCAAAACTTCCCCTATCTTCAGGCTCAGACAAATCACAGCAGAACATCCTAGAAAAAACTATCAAAAATCTAATGGGAGACCTACATGGCTCTAGGGCAACATACTGAAAAATCAAAACAAAATTCAATACCAGATGAAAGAAATAAAATCAGCAACACAGACATATCCACAGACTAATTATTCAACATCAATAATAGTGGAAAATGCAATTAAAATGAAAATGCATGATTGAGCTAATATTTTTATGCTATAAAATTCTACACTGAATCACGAGTCTACAGAAAAAAGAACGGAATTATTTGACTAATTCTACCATTTTTTATGAATTTTCTAATGATATGCATGCATTGAAAATATTAAAAACATCAATTAAATGGAAAATATACAAAAATAACAAACAAAAAATAAAATGACCTTTTTTTATTTTTATTTAATTTTCCTAACATTTTCATGAGATGGATGGAAAAAGAATTATTAAAAAACCACAATTATTTACTTTTATGATTTATTTACATGTATTAAAATATAAAAGAAAAATCAAAATAAAAGAAAGTGACATGGAGGGTGCAAACAGCAGGATATTCAGGTTATTATTCACAATTGGGCCCTGATGGGGGTACTAAAAGCAATTGGACGCAGGCCCATGATTAATATCCAAAAAACAATAAAAAAAACTGAATCTAAGCGCAGGGGGGGGTGTTGCATCAGCAATTCTTAGTTGATATTATTACTGGGCTTACGCCCAGGGGGGTGCAGGAAGCAAATCTGGGGCCTAAGGCCCAACTCAACCATTCAGATCCTCACACACGCTGGGGGGTTTGAGCAATTGAGGGTGTGCACGTTCAGAAGCCACGCTTGGGCCTAAGCCCAATCCACACAAACCCTAATCCCATTACAGTTAGACAAAACCAATTCCTCCTAATTCCCTCTGGCACTGTTCATCAAGCGCCGCCCCATCATCTTCTTCCTCCCCCCCACGCTCTCTCTGAACTCTCTCATCTCCTCTCAAACTCTCTGAACAAACCTCAAAATCAAACACAATCTCAGTACCGCCACACTCAAACCACGCATCAAACACACTTCCAAACCCTAACATCCCTAAAATCTCAATGAACAAACACAACCTAAGGCCATTCTATCAATCAGAAGCGACATGCAACAAATTTAACTGAGGACGCACCTGGATGAGAAGCAAGAACGAGCTAAGGTGTTCTTGAAGTTCGTTGAAGAACGAAGACCTCAGAGTGCGAAGATCTTGAAGATCTCTGGAGAAAACTTCGTGTATTCTTGAAGATTGGACGAAGAATGACGTTTCTGGAGATACTGCTTGAAGGATGAATGTCTGTTGGAGTGGATTCTGGAGATATTGCTTAAGAATGATGAACGCTTCAGGATGATTTCTGGAAAAATTGATGGAGGACTGATGTTTCTGGAAAAGTTTGTTGAAGGTATGAATGTTTAAGATGATTTCTGGAAAAGTTTTGATGGAGGACTGATGTTTCTGGAAAAACTGGGATGAAAGTATGAAGGTTGACGGAGATTTCTGGAAATCTTTGTATGAAGATGATGAATGTCTGGAAAAAGTTAGATGAAGATCTGTTGTTGAACGAAGGTTGATGGAGGAAGACGGTTTCTGGAGTTCTTTGAAGTTTCCGGTGATGCACCGATGAGGGTAGACGGAGGAGGTCTGGGGAGAAAGAAGAAGAAGATAGGAGGTTGCTGATGATTTTGGTGGTTAGGTGGTGGCCGGAGTTGGACGGTGGCCGGCGGCGTTGCTAGGGCGTTTGCATGCCCGGCGGTAGGGGGCTCCGGCGAGGACGAGAGGAGGCCAGGTGGCTCAGGGAGATGGTTGCATGCGTGCCACGTGGTGGCGTGGAGAGAGAGAGAGAGATAGTGGGGGACAGGTGGGGACGTCTGGGGATTCAGAATGGCTGTGGTGGCGTGCAGAATGTGGGACGCGTGGTCCTCGTTCTGCGCAACACGTGGCGCTTTTATATCCCTGAAGATGCTAGAACTTTCCAGAAGACTCTGGTGTGCGCTGGACTTTTCTTGTTGGACTTTTCTGAACCATTTTTTTTGACTATTTTCTGGACCCATTTTTCTGGACAAAAAGCAATACTGGGCCTTGCCAAAAACGCCCCCTGGGCCCATACGAACTGACCCAACAATACTGTAAAAAAAAAAAAAAAAAACTGAATAAAACAAAACAATTAACTCTAATCTAATTAATGGTTAATCCTAATAACAATCTAAAAAAAGATTAAAACTCATATTAATCTAATTAAACCTAAAAAAGTCAATTAAACCTAATTAAATTCTAAAAAGTCATTAACCTATTTAATTCTGAAAAATTCAATTAATCCTAATTAAACTCTAAAAAAAGATTAAAGTCTAATTAATTCTATATCAATCTAATTTTATTAACATTCTAATATTATTTAAAACTAATCAAAATCTATCATTTAGTAAGAAAAACTATATTATTTTCTATATTATCTAAAAAACACTTAAACCTATTTAAAATCTATAGAAAAATTCCTAAAAATGATTTAAAAGAAAAACCATATTATTCTAAAATGATAAAACTATTTAAAATCTTATTTATTTTCTAAAAACCTATTTAAGAATTCTATAAAATCCTATAAAGAGAATTAAATTGTTAAAATATACGAAAACCCTATTTAAATTCCAGAAAAATTCTATAAAGCCTGTTAAAATTCACAAAAGCCTATAAAACCCTAAAAATGCAGATGAATGCACAAATGACCCCCATAAAAGCGCACGAGACCAGATCGAATCGAACGGAGATCCCCGGGCATCAGAATATCCCAAAATCACTGAAAAATCACCGAGGAGCGCACAATTTCCCGAAAATAAAACCCCGATAATCTGGACTGGGTCTGCCACATCTGATAGACAAAAATCAAGCTGTAACCCTGATATCCCCTGCTTGTGCACAAAAATCATACATCTGAGCTGTGAATATGAATTTAAACCATGAGTCAGATAGGAAAATCAGTTGGTCAAATTTTAGGGTGCAACAGCTGCCCCTATTCAAGCGACTTGGACCTGAAAGGTTTGAAGAGCGCTCAGCCTTTAAACATTCAGAGGTACGAGACGGTTGAATACAAATAAAACCCGAAAATTTGCCAACCGCGAGCATATATTGTCAACTGCTTGGAGAATAAAGTCCAGAGAACCGAGTCCAGTTATTGCGGCACCAAACTGATTAATCATCTGATAAAGAACTCCTGATTTGAATACCCGCTGCTTGTGATACTCCATGTAACAAACCCTGAGGGTTGCAACAACATGCCTGATTCTTTCACATTGCCTACTGATAGGCAGGAAGAGAAATATACTCACATCGCCCAAAGATGGACGGGAAGACACCCTGATTGAATACTCACCTCGTCTAATGATAGACGGAAAGACAACATTAATCTCCAAATTCACATCGTCTAAGGATAGACGGAAAGTCACCATAATCTCCACATTCACATCATCTAAGGGTAGACGGGAAGGCACCATTAATCTCTCAATTCACATCGTCTAAGGGTAGACGGCGGAAATACTCAATCTCCATACACACATCGTCTAAAGGATAGACGGGAAGAAATAATTCTCCGAATTCACATCGTCTAAGGATAGACGGGATCATATTCTTAATCTCCATACACACATCGTCTAAGGATAGACGGAAAGTCACCATTGTCTCCATATTCACATCGTCTAAGGGTAGACGGTATCACCATAATCTCCATCTTCACATCGTCTAAGGGTAGACGGTATCACCATAATCTCCATCTTCACATCGTCTAAGGGTAGACGGTATTATCTTGATTGATATTCAAATCACTATTCTCATCGTCTAAGGGTAGACGGGATCATCCTGATTGATGAACAAATTAATATTCTCTTCGTCTAAAGGTAGACGGGATCATCCTGATTGATGAACAGATCGATATTCACATCGTCTAAGGATAGACGGAAAGGAATACTCTCCAAATTTACATCGTCTACTGATAGACGGAAAGACACCATTACGCAATTCAACACCATCCTTTGAATTTCAGAATCCTTCTGTCTACGGGAATTGATGGAAAGATCAATATCCTTGAAGGGGCCACATCGTCAGTATGGACTGACGGGAAGAAAAAAACCACCTTTTAAAGAATCATGTCGTCAATAAGAATCAACGATCACGCAAACTGAACATTCTACGAAGAGCCTCGTCATCAATAGGGATTGATGGTCAGAAAAGTCCCTCTTAAACGTCATCTCATCCAATAACCAGAAAGAGAACCGATATTCAGAATCATTTTGAAACTCCTCAACAACTAAGGATAGCCGGAGAAGACTCGCTGGGGAAACACCTCATCATATGTATGATCTGGCAATAAGAAACCTGCTGAACAATAGCTCGAAACTTCACATCGTCTGCTGTCAGACGGAACGGAAAACCACTTGCTAGAAAAGCTCTATTTTGAACTCCATTGAAGATTGCTTGAAACTTCACATCGTCTACTGATAGACGGAAAGGAAAGCATCTCCTGGGAGAAACCCCTTCTTGAAATCTTACTGCGATCACCCGCAACTTCACATCGTCTATGGATAGACGGAAAGAAAACCACATTCGTACTCCAGACGTCTAATGCTAGACGGAGAAATCCACTTATTGGGGGAACACATCGCCAATATGAATTGACGGGAAGAAAAGCTTGTCAACATCAGATGACTGACTGATCAAAGCATAATTGCTGCCTGTTCTGATACAAATAACCTGCTGAACTGTCTGAATACTGCTGCTGAATAAATGTCCCTGAACTGATCACAGAGTAATTCACGCGCCATATGAGGTTGACAGAAACCTGACTTATGCTTTGTATGCTTATGCAAATGCTTTAGTCTTTCTATGGCGTAATGCTCCATTTGGGATGGAAATGCTACACATTCTGGAAATGTCATGTAGGTATGATGCAAATATGATGCATGCAATATGTTAGCAGGCTCGAGCTGTTGGAGAGGCCGGGTACAGAAAACCACTTCAGCAAAATAAATGCTGAAGGCGAGGCCAACTTTGCTGGGGATAACCCGGATATCACTGAATCGTCCTAGCAAAATAAATGCTGGGAGAGTGAAATCAACCATGCTGGGGATACCGGGAACTTAACCGAACGCCTCGACGAGGTAATACCCTGCTGGGGAACATAATTCCACTGCTAAATAGCAGACATGCTGAATATGATTAGACTCCTCTGGGGATAGCTTATCCATGCCAATGACCAAGTGGACTTTGCTGGAGACAATGGAGGGAGTCCTCCCGCGTACTGATGAAGCTCGGATCTGGAAATTGATGTGCCAACACGGATGGGCTTCACAGTAATCGCAAACTTGGATTTGAGCTCTTAAGCCATCTTACTGGGTCAGATACAACTGCCGCTGGAAAATATTCTTCCTGAATACACAGCCTTGAAGAGTCAAGGGATGGTGACACGACCTCCCGCATTCATCTCGCTCTCGAAAATCGACCGCATCTGCTCGAATAACTCTGAATGGCCTTGTAGGTACGGAGAACAACAATCCTTTCGCTTCTGATATGCCTCAGCCTACGGGACCTCTGTGGGGATAGCCCTTGAAAGAGAATCTGCAAATTTGTTCCTTGATGGTCTGATATGATATGCCTCAGCGTTCTGAACTCCTGAGAGACACTTCACCTCGAATGCTTCTCGCGCAACCTTTGCGTGCTTAAGATGGTCTGCCCCTGACTGCAATGACCTTGCCTCGATTATCTGATTCAGAGTAGCGCTCTTGACTGCGGCGTATTTCACCAGACCTCAACCTGATTGCCCCAGAGTAACTGACTTCGAGAAGCTGACCTGACTGGGAATCACAATAAAGCTTGCCCCTGCTCTCGGAACATTCGGGCGCTCCCCATTCTATCTTGACCATACTTTCCATTGTAGGAAGCTTTTCTGCTGTCAAGCGCTTACTCGCAAGTAAAACAAGTTGTTATGCATAAAGATTTATTAATGCAACACATATGACAGCTTTGACATCCAATCTGTTCACTGGGAAAAGGAAAAACAGTTTATGGCATATAATGCACAAAACATTTATCAACATCAGTACCAACATGGTAAGAGGAACCTTTTAAGGAGTCAGAATCGACGCGACCTTTACCGGAGTATGCTTTCGAAACAACCTGCTTCAATTAGGACTTTTGAAGGTTGTAATGTGGTCAGGTTCATGGTTTTAAAAGAAAGGATAAAGGCTCAAAGTTTACTTTAACCCACCCATTCTCCTTGATGTTCTCCGATCCTATGTTCAGCTAATTTGACCTTAGCGCTCACCTCTCAGAGGTTGAAGGATAGGAATGATAGTTCGAGAAACTTTTGGATTTTGGAGTGACAACCACTCACTCTTCGTCTTTGACACTTGAGGTCACACGACTCGTATTTCATTTGAGGATTTTTCTTTTGATCCTTTTCACTTTTTCTTTTCATATCCCTAACTTTTGCCTGGACTGACTCCTTTTGAGTATCTTTTGATTTTTTTAAGTCCAGCGGGATGCCCTCATTTTTGCCTAAGTCATTTGTTTTGAATTTTTCTTGACTTAGCGGGCTTTTGATTCTTTTTCATTCTTCTTTTTTCGAACAAGTCGTGTGACATTGGTTGTCTGACTCTTTGGGAATGATGTGGCTGTCCCACTCTTGATTGAACCATTGTGGTCTTTTAGGTACGACCTCTAGGGGTGTGATTGATCCTCGAACGGACACTCCTTTTGCAATTTGGACGCTCGGTCAAATTAGCTAACACCTACCCTGCCCCAGGTTAAGATTGAGGGTTTTTTCGTTTTCAGAAAGAAGCTCCTACTACAAAGCTCAAAGGGGTTGACAAGGGATTATCTTCCTTATATCTCCGGTGTTTAGGGATTTGAAACAATGCCTGTACATCATCAGCAGGTTCTTTTTCAAAAGCATACAATATCGGTAGTTGCATGTCGGTCATTTTCGTCATCCTCCCCAAATTCTACTTAACCAAGTGTTGGACATTTGCAAAACAGTTAGTGAACACGAATGGATTCAATCAAAACATGCACATTTATTTCATTATCATCAGTTCGAATGAAAACAACAAGTTTTACAAGCAAGTTTACAAATTCAAACAGGAAAGCAATTACAAATGCAAAGAAATGACAAGCTAAAACAAAGAAAATATGCTAGCTCCCGAGAATCGGGCTTTCACATCTGCCCTGCTGCTGAACCAGCTATCTTTATTAGGGGTAATTCGACGCTGTCCTGATCTGCTTTCAATGACTCAAACAAATTATAGAGCCCTTTCTCCTTCATTCAGATGATGTGGGGACCTCTCTGCCCGAAGCTGATTGCTGCACTGTCAAGCAAATCCTGCACTTTGTGCTTAAAAGCATGGCAACCTTCTATATCGTGACCCGGGGCTCCAGAATGAAACTCACAGTGCTTGCTTGCGTCATAACCAAACGGGGGAGTTCCCGTTATTGGTGCCAGAGTTCTTGTCTCTACCAGATTCAATCTCAACAATGTCTGCAACAACTCGGCATATGTTGAGGGAGGCTTTTCAAACACTCTTCTCGGCTTGCCACCCTGGAATCGTCGCTGAGCCTGCTGTGCCCCCTGCTGAGGCTGCTGCTGCTGGTATCGGGTTGACCCTTGAACACCCTTTGTATCAAATGCAACATTGGTTTCTTGACCTTCAATGTACTGAACACTCTCCTTATGCTTAACCATTTTCTTTCTCAGATCTGCCCCAGGAATAGGCAACAGTTGTGGGCCTGGAGATTCTGACACCATGGATTCCAGGATACGCTTCTGACCCACTGCAGCTTTAGAAACATCTGTCATTTTAGCATCGACTGAGACAGGAGCAATATGCACAGCTACGCCGCCCGGCGTGAATTCAATATCGTGCGAGTCAATCAGGTCTTGAACATTGTGCTTGAAAGCATGACAACCCTCGATGTCATGTCCGAATGCCCCGGAATGAAATTCACATTGCTTATTGGCATCGTATCCCTGAGGAAATGCTTTTGTTGGTGGCGACAACGTTCTTTTCTCCACCAGATTAAACCTCAGTAAGATCTGCAAGAGTTCAGCATATGTCATAGGTGGTGCTTCAAATATTCTCCTTGGCTTTCCTTCCTGGATCCTCCGCTGAACCGGCTGTATCTTCTGTTGCTGCTGCTCAGGTTCCACATGCACAGGTGGCACGAGCTTCTTCATTGCGGCTTCGAATAGCTGATCGTCTTCTTTCCTAAGCACATTCTTGACTACTTCCATGATCAAGCTCATTTGGGTCTTCAGCTGACTGTTCTCCTCTTTGAGAATCTTCTGCTCCAGACGCATCTCTTGCATGTCTCTCATCATCTGCCCCAGCTGGCTTCGGACTTCGATCAATTCAGACTGATTCTGTTCCATGTCTCTGAGGGAATTCCTGCAATAAACTGGAGGATGAGGAAATAAGGCCCACGGTTCTGATATACCTGTTAAATGATAATGCAGTGCAGCAAACAAACACATATTCATAACGAGATAAAGAGAAACTCAAACTATAAGCACACAGATGAACATCTCCAACACATGTACAACCAACAAAATCAGCAAGTAAGCACAACTGAGTCTGAATATAACGACCCCAGCCAACAATCCTGGTGGTGATCGACAAATACTGATGCACAAAAGCTAAACGGGTTAGGCGGAGAAACAGATGCGACACCCGGCATAGAAACCTCTAGAAACTTCCCCCATATTCAACTGAACTCTCCGATTGACAATCTTCAGAGCACACACTTCCTGCGGAGTCTTCCATGATATTAACTGACGAACCCCCACAACTGGAAGATGGAAAATCATTAATCTGAACACAACCCTGAGGAGTGATGCAAATACGGCTAGAGTCTAACAAATCCTGAATCTGACTTCTAAGCACCTTACAATCATTGGTTGAATGCCCCTGTGCCCCATCGTGGTACTCACAGCGGGCGCTGGCATCAAAACCTGGAGGATACGGTGGAATCACCGGCTTAGTCTCTTTCGGTACTATCAATCCGCTTTTGACCAGATCTGGCAACAACTGACTGTATGACACCGGTAGCTGAGTAAACTGCCTTTCAGGCTTCCTTGGTCTTCGTGGAGCATGCTGACGCGATCGGCGATAGGATGACCGTTGACTTGAAGTGTCTGAAAACTGATCCTGAGATGCTAGAGATTCTGAGGTGGCATCATCTCCTTCCCACTCTTCTTGAGAACTGACAACTGACTCAATCCTATCAACTGGGACGTAAGGAACACCTCGAAACTTTCCACTCCTGAGTCCTTGCTCAACAATCTCTCCCAGCCTCATCAGGCCCACAAAGCTTGTGCAACTGAATAATTTGTCAAAATAATGGCTTTTCAGAGTACCCAAGAAGATGTCAACCAGTTCTCTTTCCGGAAGCGGTGGTTGAACACTAGCAGACAATTCTTTCCATCTTCGCAAATACGCTCTGAATGATTCATTCTCCGCTTGAGACAATTCTTGCAGATCTACAAGACTAGGAGTCAAATCCAAGTTGTAATCATATTGCTTTATGAAAGCTCTGGCTAAATCCACCCATGATCGAATCTGGTTACTTTCCAATTGCACATACCATCTCAACGATGCCCCAGTCAGGCTATACTGAAAGCAATGGATCATCAATTTGTCATTTCGCACAAACGAAGTCATCCTTCGACAGAACATCATCAAATGCAATTTTGGACAGCTATCTCCTGTGTATTCCTCAAATTCCGGCATTTTGAACTTGTGCGGTAACACGAGGTCAGGGACCAAGCACATGGCTACAGCATCCAAGTTAACGGCATCTTTCGCTTCCAAGGCTTTCATTTGCTCTTCCAACACTCGGACTCTTCTACCATAGTCAAGAGCTCTTGGATCTACTAACCCGGTCATTGGAATATCTCTCCGGTAATTCATCACAGGGAAATCAACACATTGATTGTTAACAGGAGGATAACGTTCATTTCGGGCAAGAAACTGCTCATGCTGATCTCTGTTCTCAACAGCTGGCTGTACAACTTGGTCTGCAGTAATATTGTTTGCTTGCGGGAAGCCTTCCATAGAATCATACTGATGGTTGGACGCCATAGTAAACCCTGTCTGGGAGTCAGGAAACTGGAAATTGCCTTCAGACATAGCCACCAATTACCGGTAACTGATTGTACTGCTTGATTCTGCTCAAATCTGCTTCAGCCCCTTGGTCGTCTTCAACACTCCACTCTTGCCTCAAACAATTCCCCGAGAATCACCTTCTGGGTGAAAACAAAGGCTGGATAAGTGCTTTGACCTGCTAGAGAAATGCTATGCAGTATGATTTATGCAAACAAAAATACAAAAATGCTAACGTGCATGTGTGCATTGGAGATATTTTCCCTCCAATTCCAGTGTCAGTGGTAGCAAGACGAGATGAACCATAAAGACAATATTTGGAAAAACCCTCATATATTGATTAGAATAACAGTCTTGTCAAGAAGTTACATAACTATGCTCCATACAGCTGATATGACAAAGAGGATCCCAACCAACATGCCTGGTGGTGATCTCAACATACAGAATACAAGAGAAATCAAATACGGGTACGATTGCGGAAGTCCTCGACCATCTTCTTTGTCTCTGCGTGATCTGGTTGATAAATCAAACCTTCTATCAGTCGATCCCTCTTCCTGACTGTCCCCTGGATGTCTCTGACAAAGTCTTCCCAAGCCTTATCATTAGCACCATCCTCAGGTTTGGGTCTCTTGGCATCTGCTCTATGCTGGAGATCTTCCAAATTCTTCATGGCATCTGTCAACTTGCGCTCGGCCTCGTATCGGCGACAGGCTTCTTCTTCAAGCTCTTCGTTCTTCACTTTGACCTGTTCTTCTAACTGAGCAATCTGTGTCTTCAGCTCTTCTTCTCGCTCCTTGCGCTTGGTCATAGTGAGATCCCAGTGTTCTCTGAACTTGGCTAGCTTTGTGTAGGCCCTTTCTAGCTCTTGCTTCTTGGTGGCCAACACACTACTAACGGAGTCTACATCTAACTCTAGTCGCTTCTTGGTTTCAGTCAATTCCAATAACGTAGCCTTCAGATGTTTCAGAGTTTCAGCCTGTTGCTTAGAAATATACCCTGTTTCAATATTTTCATGCCGAAGCTTGGCATTCTCCTGCTCTAAAGCCTCTTTAGCCCTCGCTAGCTCTTCTTTCTCCGCCATTAGCTGCTTGTAGACCTGAATGTCCACAGTGGTAGGCTCCTCTACCGGAGGAGGATGCAATGGCTGAACTGCTGGATATGGCATAAGGAACTTCACAGCTCGCTCACGAATCCATTCTTCATATGGGCTAGGAACTCGAGTATCCCCTCTGCTACCTGAAAGCTTCCCTCTCTTGTGCAAGTTTTTCCAGGCTCTCTCAAGTTTAGTCAGCATCTCTTTCCCAATTGCCCCGGTGAGATATAGAGATTCCTGTATCTCCTCGGGCTTTGGCGCTCCTTGAGGTATGTACCCAAATTGCTTGATCAATAAGGAAGGGTTGTAGTTGACACAACCTTTCCTTCCTATTAACGGAACATTCGGGAATCCTTCGCCTTTGAGTATGACTTCAGCTCCAAATACCTCTTTATTGACCCATACCACGTTCTCAGCAGTCAATCCCATTAAGCGCTCGGGCCATCCTAGAGAATTGATAGATGCGACAAACGGGCCTGACTTAGGCAAATGACTGGTGAACCACCTGCATAGGAGAGGGACACAACAAGACACATTCCTTCCTCGTCGCTTTTCATTCTGATAATGAGTTGAATGGTGGATATCTCCCAGTAAAGTAGGAACTGGGTTTCCCGCAGCCAAAATATAGAAGGCATCTGAATCAACGAAATCAGGAATATTCGGGAATAACACGATGCCATACACACATACAGCAAGGATAACGTCAAAAACATCCCATTTACCCTTCTGGGCATACTCTCGAGCCTTATCCACTAAGACATCCAACGGAAATCCCCATACATCGCCTCTTCTGATCATCTTCCCAGACAGCTCAGACTCTTTCAAGCACAGGATGGCAGAAAGCTCAGCCAGCTTAGGCTCAGCGTCCGGACGATAAAAAGGCATTTGCTCACGGATCGGTATATCCAGAAGTGCAGAGTACTCCTCCAGGGTAGGAGCCAAAACGAAGTCGGGAAATACAAAACACCTGAGCTCCGCATCATAGAACTGTAACAGAGTATAGATGCCGCTGGTCTCGTAGACAGATGGCTGATAAACGTAGGTCAGAATCCTCCCATATCTCTTTCTGAAGTCACCCATTCCTCTCTTCTTAGCGATAGCCATCAATTCTAACAATAGACTGATATTCGGCGACGGAAACTTATAGGGCAATACTCTCTTCAGGTTTTCCATGTCTTGCTAGGAACGAACACCAGAACTGGAAGGGAAAATATATACCTGCAATACACACACGTTAGTTGAATGCAGATGGTAATGCAATGATGCAATATGATAAATAATGCAATCTGCGAACGCAGGGGCTATGCTGTAGCCTGAAGAGGAATATCTCTGTGATCGAGAACAGAAAACCATCACGGTCATCAGAACCTCATGCCACTAACTATCATCTGATGCTCAAAAATATCAATCCCCTGGTAAGAAAACCATCTGAACCTCGGTGTCTGACGAGAATACCATCTGATAATAGCCTCAACCTCAGATAAGAAACCCATCTGACCCAGACAACACAACTGGAGATGAATCAAGAATACCATCTGATAAAGATAATGAATCATGGTTTCTGAAGGCCAGTTTTCCTGCAATAACCCAGTCCCTCTCACAGGTAGGATAAACCTAATCCACGGACAAAGGTACGGCATCCTATGCGGTTGTCAGCGTCACAGACTTTCATGAGTGACGATACGATTCCCAGAAGGAGTGGCATCATCAAATCATGAAGAGGCCTCACTTAGCTGACTTCCAAATGATCGGTCCCCAGAGTCGACAATCCTCACGTCTGGACTCCCTTCAGATCCTCAGGACCGGAAAGGAGCACCTCTGCAAGAATCTCGTCTGAGCGCAGATTTTCGTAGGGAACTGTGCCTGCTCAGCAGACAGGTTCGTCTACTACTTCTCCGCAACTATATCTAGGTGTGTACTCAAGCCCAGGTCCGGCTTTTCACTCACAGTAACCTCCCTTGCCCACAGCAATAATTATGATAATATAATGCTGGAAGATAAATGCGGAAAGGTAAAGGTACAGAAAAGTAAAGTGCAGAAAAGTAAAATACAATATGCACAACACCCCACCAATAAACATACAAGCGCTAGGATTGACTCGCGTAGGGGATGGGAAACGGTCCCAGCATAAGGGATGGGAAAAGTCCCTAGATGCTATAGTATCCCCAGCAGAGTCGCCAGCTGTCGCTACTGCGAAAATCGGCGCCGGCTTGACAGGAGAGTCGCCACCGTGCGTTATTTATCCCTCAGAGCGGGAAAGGAAACGCTCGAAGTAAACCTCGCAAAGACGGGAAAAAGGTATGGTCATCGCAACCAAAACCTGGGTTCGGGAGTCGGTTACGCAAGGGGAAGGTATTAGCACCCCTCACGTCCATCGTACTCGATGGGATCCACGCTTGGTGTTTATAGGTAAAAGGGTGTATTATCTATCTACACTAATGGCTGGTCTGAAAAGAAAATAAAAGGACAGGACTCGACAGAACATACGGTGTTCTGGGCCTACGTATTCCCTCGTGCAATGGGAAAGTCAGAGTCAACGTAGTTCGACTGCCTACGTCTAAACGGGGAAAGGTTGCTCGCCAGGACATCGCGTCCTGTGCCTACGTACTTTCATCGGGAATGAAAGATCAGAGCAAACGTAGTTCGGCTAACTACGGGTAAACAGGGGCTCTCACACAACAGTGAGAAAACAAACTGGTCTCTAAGGCTCTGGAACCTACAACTATGATCTGGTCTCGAATGCGCTCAGGCAAGAGAAAGGGATAGCAATTAGTCGTTAGCGGGAAAGTCTCGATCGCACAGCCTCGAGAGAACAAAAGTTAGTCGTTAGTGTGCTCGCTAGGATATCGCATCCTATGCCTACATATCTTCGTCTGGAACGAAGAATCAGAGCAGCTGTAGTTCAGCTAACTACGGATCAAGCTACTCAAAAGCTCCTACAGAAAGGAAAGGGAAACCCTAGAACTATACCTGGAAAGGGGAATCTACCTACTGCTATCACACCTGGTTGACCATCCTAATGTCTATCATAACAACTCCGCAGCGGAGAAGTCAGAGCTCCTAAGGGATCATGGCAACAGGATTAAACCACAAACAAGAAACTGCAACGTAAATGAATACTGAAAATATGCATGAATGCAACGACTAAACAAACAAGGCACAGAGGCAAGGGAGCTCAGCTCTACCAAATACCAACAAGCAAAGCCACGCCATAACAAACAAGCAGAAGGAGGACCACCTCAACTTCTCATGCACACAACGTCTACTTCTAAGATGCACCTATTCAGAACTATCTGGATGAACCTAAGTCTAATGCAACATAACATCACACAAGTCAAACAACACAAAGAGACTAACCCTGACCAGGGCCTCAAACAAACCTGAAACAATCTCCTAACCTAGCTCTAAACAGAACTCTATACAACACCCTAAGCAGGGATCTAAGCAAACACCTAAGCAAGAGGAATCAATCCCAGTCTCCAAGCTTCAGAACAAGCTTACCAGAGAAAGGAAGCTAAGCAGACAAGCTCATAGTGCTTTCCTCAGGAAAGTACCAGGAGGTTACTACTCAGGAGTCATATCCTATGCGGCTCGACAACTGTGATCAGTTTACATCCCTCCTCAGGAGAGATTAAACTCACATGAAGGCTCCGGCGTCACTGGATATTTGGGAAAGAACCTATATGCACTAAGGGAACTAAGTGAACAGACTCATAGGACCTTCCTCAGGAAAGTACTAGGAGGCTGACACTTAGGAATCGTATCCTACGTGGCTCAACAACTGTGATCAGTTTACATTCCTCCTCGGGAGAAATTAAACTCACAAGTTGGCTCCAACATCACTGGATACTTGAGAAATCCTAGACAAACTACTGGAACTAAGTGAATAGACCCCTAGGACCTTCCTCAGGAAAGTACTAGGGGCTAACACTTAGGAATCGTATCCTACGTGGCTCAACAACTGTGATCAGTTTACATTCCTCCTCAGGAGAAATTAAACTCACAAGTCGGCTCCGACATCATTGGATACTTAAGAAAGAGGTGAGAAGGAAGGATGAAAGTCATTCATAGTGCCTTCCTCAGGAAAGTACCATGAACTCCCTTCAAACTTCAGGATCTCGAACCTCACAAACAGACAACAAGCTCCTAGACTAAGCCTCAATCCAATGCAACCTTGCAAGCTCCAACAGGACCTCCATCAGCTCCCACCTTCAAGAAGAACCCACAGGCCAACAAACTACAAAAGACTATCTCTGAAGTTCAACCACAGTTGAACTCCAAAGTCAGAAGTCATCAAAACTTCCCCTATCTTCAGGCTCAGACAAATCACAGCAGAACATCCTAGAAAAAACTATCAAAAATCTAATGGGAGACCTACATGGCTCTAGGGCAACATACTGAAAAATCAAAACAAAATTCAATACCAGATGAAAGAAATAAAATCAGCAACACAGACATATCCACAGACTAATTATTCAACATCAATAATAGTGGAAAATGCAATTAAAATGAAAATGCATGATTGAGCTAATATTTTTATGCTATAAAATTCTACACTGAATCACGAGTCTACAGAAAAAAGAACGGAATTATTTGACTAATTCTACCATTTTTTATGAATTTTCTAATGATATGCATGCATTGAAAATATTAAAAACATCAATTAAATGGAAAATATACAAAAATAACAAACAAAAAATAAAATGACCTTTTTTTATTTTTATTTAATTTTCCTAACATTTTCATGAGATGGATGGAAAAAGAATTATTAAAAAACCACAATTATTTACTTTTATGATTTATTTACATGTATTAAAATATAAAAGAAAAATCAAAATAAAAGAAAGTGACATGGAGGGTGCAAACAGCAGGATATTCAGGTTATTATTCACAATTGGGCCCTGATGGGGGTACTAAAAGCAATTGGACGCAGGCCCATGATTAATATCCAAAAAACAATAAAAAAAACTGAATCTAAGCGCAGGGGGGGGTGTTGCATCAGCAATTCTTAGTTGATATTATTACTGGGCTTACGCCCAGGGGGGTGCAGGAAGCAAATCTGGGGCCTAAGGCCCAACTCAACCATTCAGATCCTCACACACGCTGGGGGGTTTGAGCAATTGAGGGTGTGCACGTTCAGAAGCCACGCTTGGGCCTAAGCCCAATCCACACAAACCCTAATCCCATTACAGTTAGACAAAACCAATTCCTCCTAATTCCCTCTGGCACTGTTCATCAAGCGCCGCCCCATCATCTTCTTCCTCCCCCCCACGCTCTCTCTGAACTCTCTCATCTCCTCTCAAACTCTCTGAACAAACCTCAAAATCAAACACAATCTCAGTACCGCCACACTCAAACCACGCATCAAACACACTTCCAAACCCTAACATCCCTAAAATCTCAATGAACAAACACAACCTAAGGCCATTCTATCAATCAGAAGCGACATGCAACAAATTTAACTGAGGACGCACCTGGATGAGAAGCAAGAACGAGCTAAGGTGTTCTTGAAGTTCGTTGAAGAACGAAGACCTCAGAGTGCGAAGATCTTGAAGATCTCTGGAGAAAACTTCGTGTATTCTTGAAGATTGGACGAAGAATGACGTTTCTGGAGATACTGCTTGAAGGATGAATGTCTGTTGGAGTGGATTCTGGAGATATTGCTTAAGAATGATGAACGCTTCAGGATGATTTCTGGAAAAATTGATGGAGGACTGATGTTTCTGGAAAAGTTTGTTGAAGGTATGAATGTTTAAGATGATTTCTGGAAAAGTTTTGATGGAGGACTGATGTTTCTGGAAAAACTGGGATGAAAGTATGAAGGTTGACGGAGATTTCTGGAAATCTTTGTATGAAGATGATGAATGTCTGGAAAAAGTTAGATGAAGATCTGTTGTTGAACGAAGGTTGATGGAGGAAGACGGTTTCTGGAGTTCTTTGAAGTTTCCGGTGATGCACCGATGAGGGTAGACGGAGGAGGTCTGGGGAGAAAGAAGAAGAAGATAGGAGGTTGCTGATGATTTTGGTGGTTAGGTGGTGGCCGGAGTTGGACGGTGGCCGGCGGCGTTGCTAGGGCGTTTGCATGCCCGGCGGTAGGGGGCTCCGGCGAGGACGAGAGGAGGCCAGGTGGCTCAGGGAGATGGTTGCATGCGTGCCACGTGGTGGCGTGGAGAGAGAGAGAGAGATAGTGGGGGACAGGTGGGGACGTCTGGGGATTCAGAATGGCTGTGGTGGCGTGCAGAATGTGGGACGCGTGGTCCTCGTTCTGCGCAACACGTGGCGCTTTTATATCCCTGAAGATGCTAGAACTTTCCAGAAGACTCTGGTGTGCGCTGGACTTTTCTTGTTGGACTTTTCTGAACCATTTTTTTTGACTATTTTCTGGACCCATTTTTCTGGACAAAAAGCAATACTGGGCCTTGCCAAAAACGCCCCCTGGGCCCATACGAACTGACCCAACAATACTGTAAAAAAAAAAAAAAAAAAAACTGAATAAAACAAAACAATTAACTCTAATCTAATTAATGGTTAATCCTAATAACAATCTAAAAAAAGATTAAAACTCATATTAATCTAATTAAACCTAAAAAAGTCAATTAAACCTAATTAAATTCTAAAAAGTCATTAACCTATTTAATTCTGAAAAATTCAATTAATCCTAATTAAACTCTAAAAAAAGATTAAAGTCTAATTAATTCTATATCAATCTAATTTTATTAACATTCTAATATTATTTAAAACTAATCAAAATCTATCATTTAGTAAGAAAAACTATATTATTTTCTATATTATCTAAAAAACACTTAAACCTATTTAAAATCTATAGAAAAATTCCTAAAAATGATTTAAAAGAAAAACCATATTATTCTAAAATGATAAAACTATTTAAAATCTTATTTATTTTCTAAAAACCTATTTAAGAATTCTATAAAATCCTATAAAGAGAATTAAATTGTTAAAATATACGAAAACCCTATTTAAATTCCAGAAAAATTCTATAAAGCCTGTTAAAATTCACAAAAGCCTATAAAACCCTAAAAATGCAGATGAATGCACAAATGACCCCCATAAAAGCGCACGAGACCAGATCGAATCGAACGGAGATCCCCGGGCATCAGAATATCCCAAAATCACTGAAAAATCACCGAGGAGCGCACAATTTCCCGAAAATAAAACCCCGATAATCTGGACTGGGTCTGCCACATCTGATAGACAAAAATCAAGCTGTAACCCTGATATCCCCTGCTTGTGCACAAAAATCATACATCTGAGCTGTGAATATGAATTTAAACCATGAGTCAGATAGGAAAATCAGTTGGTCAAATTTTAGGGTGCAACACCATGCCAGAAAGCCCTCCAATGATTGAAGAGCCTACTACCGTGCCCATTCAGCAGCATAATCAGGTGTTAGCTGAGAGAGATGAATTGAAGAGGGCAAATGAAGAACTGGAGAAAGAATTGGCTCAGCTCCGAAGCGAGAGAATCGAAGTCGTTCATTCCTTCAAGAGGCAGACAGAGCTGGTGAACCAGCTAGGGACAGACTTGACTAAGCAAATAACTGAGCATGAGCGCATGGGTCAAGACTTCAAAGCTGCCAACGATGTGCTGGCCACAAAGAAGCAACACTTGGATGAAGCGTATCGGAGGATATCCAAGTTTAACCAGCACTGGAAGGCCACCCTAGCCAACAGGAAAGAGCGGGAGGATAAGCTGATGCAACAAATCTCCAAGCTGAAAGCCCAGGTGAAGGCTAGTGAGAAGAGGTTTGATGAAGAAACCGCTCGCAGATATGCCGCTGAAGGCCAGCTCAACATGGCTCTTGCTAACCTGAAGGAGCGCAAACTGACGTTTGAGTCCAAGAAGCGGAAGTTAGAAGATTGTTTCGGCGAAGGAGCATGGGAAGATTCGGTCGAAGGTCTTCAATACACCATTGTGCAGAGGGAGCTACTCGTCGAAGGGTTACTCACTCGGCCTGATCATCCAGAAACGAAGGGGTTGTTAGAAGAGTTTCGCGCCCGTGGCCGTGCTTGACTATTTGTATTCCTTTCGTTTGACCATTGTTGTATGCTGACCATCACCAGGCTTGTTGGCTGAGGTCATGCTATTGATGCATCTTGTACTCACTGACATTGTGTATCGCCTTGATGGGCTTTCTTCATATATATGAGATGTTATTTCCATGACTGGACTCGGACTTCTTATTATCAGCACTGGCACTCAGGCACTAGGATCGGGGGATACCTCCCTAACGCACCGACACACGTTTGCATTTGCATGAAGCATTCGCATAACGCGCACTTTGTCGTTTTTCCTAACCCTTTTGTGTTTTCAGGTTGTTTCAGGTTGTTCCAGGATTGATCAGAGACCTATCCACCGCTATCCGACTAGAGCAAATCAAACCAGAATCATGGAGCAAGTGCAAACTGATGTTCAGGAACTCCGCGAAAGAATGGACCGCTTCATGGAGCTCATGCAAGCGGTCGCCAATGGCCAGGATCAGCTCAGAACCTTGGTTCAGCCTCTGATTTCAAGGGTCGATAGCAATGGCGTACTCCATGGTGGGACCGTGCCTACCCCTCCACCAGTTGAAACTCCTCAGAATGGTGTCCCCGTGACCAGGGGGAATGGAAGTGCCAAGGGAAATGTGATAGCTAACATGGGACTCAATGGTAATACGACGGGCGTCGATAATGGGAATTTTGAAGCCAACGTCAATGTTGGGCTGGGCAACGACACTAGGGGTGTTGGAAATCTGCTTGGGCCTCAGCCGTGGTTAAAAGACCGTCAAGACGATGTGTTCTCTCAGAGAGGTGCTGAAAGGGAGCTGACTGCTGAAGCACGGCTAAGGTTCAAGGAACTCGAGGATAAGATGAGAAATATCGAGAACCAGAACACCTTGGGTGTCGATATGTCCAAGTTGGGACTGATTGCTGATTTTAAGGTGCCTCCCAAGTTCAAGGTACCTGACTTTGAAAAGTACAAGGGCACCACTTGCCCTCGCGTCCACCTGAGATCATATTACCGGAAAATGTCAGCTCATTCTGAGGACGAGAAGTTGCTGATGCACTTCTTTCAAGACAGTCTGTCCGGGCCCTCCCTCGAATGGTACATGAGTCTGGAACCTACCAGTGTGCGCAGGTGGAAGGACCTTGCTGAAGCATTTGTGCACCACTACCAATATAATAGTTACTTGGCCCCGAACCGAGTCCAACTGCAGAATCTGTCGCAAAGGAACAACGAAGGGTTCAAGGAATACGCCCAGCGATGGCGTGAGTTGGCAGCCAGGGTTCAGCCGCCGATGGTTGAACGCGAGCTTGTGCAGATGTTCGTAGCCACCCTCCCAGGGGTTTATTATGAGAAATTGGTCAGCGGCATGTCCGGAACCTTCTCAGATCTCATTATCACGGGTGAGCACATTGAAAATGGGATCAAACTGGGAAAAATTCAAGGTGATTCATCCTCAGCTGGAGGAGGCGGAAAGAAACCTTATGGTGGCAAAAGACGGGAAGGAGAAACGAGCGTCGTGACCAACGCTCGAAGGAAGGGTAAAGGCCCTCACCAGCAGGTGGCCAGCATAACTATCCCGGCAGTTCAACAGCCACAGCAGCAGCAACCGAATCAACAAGGGTACAGAAAGTATCAGAACAGGGCACCTCTGTCGAGCCGTCACCTTGAGACACCGCCCATGTCGTACGCGCAACTGTTACAGACTTTGCTTCAGCTACAGTTGATCTAGAAAAGAACCTTGGCTCCCTTGACAGGGGCACCTCCGCCAGGTTATAATGCGAATGCAACTTGTGAGTTTCACTCAGGGGCACCAGGCCACACAATAGAGAATTGCAAAGCCTTCAAGCATAAGGTGCAGGACATGGTGGACGCTAAGATCATCAACTTCTCGGATAATGTGCCAAACGTCACGAAGAACCCTATGCCGAATCATAGGGGAGGTGGAGTAAACGCCATTATTGAAGACGAGAGCTTGGATTTGTTGACTGATGTCGGAGATCTGAAGACACCGCTTAGCTTCGTTAAAGCTAAGCTGATGAAAAGAGGTTTCTTTCCAGGTTGCGGAGAGCTGTGTACGGGCTGTTCGACAAGTCCTGACGGATGTGAACAGCTGAGAGAGGGGATTCAAAGTCTGATGACTGAAGGGATCTTACAGTTTAGCCGGAGGGCCGAAAGCGGATCAGGAGAGGTAATGCTGAAGCAAGGTGATGAGGTTGCCACCATCACCATCCCTCGCCAGACGATAACTATTTCTGCACCCAGACCGCCCACAATCACCATCACCAAAGCTGGGCCGATACCGTTCGAAAGCACTAATGCTGTCCCATGGCATTATGGGGCTGAAGTCTACTGCAACGAACAGAAGTTGGAACTAGAACCGTTTGGGTCGTCTTTGGAGAACCTAGCGGGCGTCAGTGGAATCACTCGCAGCGGAAGAGTGTTTGCACCACCTGAGGTCGTGGCGGATAAAGCGGACAGAGCTGATGCAACTGATAAAGGTAAAAGTAAAGTCGTCGAAGAGATCCCTCATGGGGTAGAAAAAGACTTACTTGTTAAAGACGCCGAGGAGTTTATGCGGTTGATTAAAAAGAGTGACTACAAGATTGTGGATCATCTCCATCAAACACCCTCGAAGATTTCCATCCTGAAGTTGTTGTTGTGTTCTGAGGCACACCGCAACGCACTGCTGAAGGTGTTGAACGCCACATATGTACCGCAGGAAATATCGGTAAACCAGCTGGAAGAGGTCGTAGCCCACGTGAATGTTGGGAATGGGTTAGGGTTCACTGACCTAGAGCTGACGCCAAAGGGGAGGAACCACAATAGTGCCCTGCACATCTCGATAGAGTGTAGGGGAACGATTATGTCGCACGTGTTGGTGGACACGGGGTCGTCGCTCAATGTTCTTCCGAAGAAGGCATTAATGAAGTTAGATACTCGCGGAGTGATTTGCACACCCAGTGATCTGGTTGTGAAGGCGTTCGATGGAACCAAACGCCATGTTTTCGGGGAGGTGACCCTGCCAATCCAAGTTGGGCCGGAAACATTCGACGCGATCTTTTACATTATGGACATCATGCCTGCCTACAGCTGTCTCTTGGGCCGGCCATGGATCCATTCGGCGGGTGCCGTGACCTCCACGTTGCATCAAAAGCTCAAGTACGTCGTCGGAGGTAGCATCGTGACTGTATGTGGCGAGGAAGACATAATGGTGAGCCATTTGTCGTCATTCAAGTATGTTGAGATGGATGGGGAAATCCACGAAACCCTATGCCAAGCGTTCGAAGTTGTTAAAGTCAAGGACGCAGCTCCCGTAGTCACTGAAAAGCCAAAGATGACTCTCTCTTCCTTCAAGGAAGCCCGGGCCGTTGTTCAAGCTGGATCTACCCCAGGATGGGGGCGAATTTTGGAGATACCTAACAAGCAAGACAAATTTGGGTTAGGGTATTCTCCCGCGACTAAAGCCTCCTCTTCTAGCAGTGTGTCGCGAGGTAAAGGGCCGATCCAGTTTACCAGTGGCGGGGTGATATTTGAAAGCATCAACGCGGTGTCTGAAGACAGCGGAGATAGCGACTGTGACCTAGACTCTTGGATCCAGCCAAGCAAGCCAGGCGAGAGCCTCAACAATTGGTCCGTCAAGGATATCATCCAGATGACAAGCGAAGAGTACTGATTTACTTTTTTCAATCATTGTACAACCCTATATCCTACCCGGGGCATAGTGGTTTTATTGTCAGGGCCTCGTTTGATTATATACATGCATTTTACCAATAAATCCAAAGGCGTTTTCTTCGTATTCAAATATTGTGATCTCTGTTATTCCTGTTTTATATTTGTTTTGAAAAACAATAAAATGGCAATGGGGTTTGTGCTAACCTGCATATCCTTGTTTTAAGCTTAACCCTTGTTATTGCAGGATCCACATAGCAGATGACATCGACTCTGGACCTTCTACGACTCACTTCGACTTCGATTGCCCGATATATCAAGCCGAAGAAGAGATTGATGAAGTCGAAGACCTTCCCGAAGAGTTGGCCCGCTTGTTGAAACAAGAGGAGAAAGTTATTCTGCCTTATGAAGAGGAGATCGAGATTGTGAATCTGGGTTCTGAAGAACTTGTCAGGAATGTTAGGATAGGGGCTGCATTGCAGAGTGATGTCAAGCAGAGATTGGTCGAGATGCTAAGAGAGTATAGTGACGTCTTTTCCTGGTCATACGAAGATATGCCCGGACTTGATACTGACATCGTGGTCCACCACTTGCCGCTGCGAGAAGATTGTCCTCCCGTTAAGGAGAAGCTTAGGAGGACACGACCAGATATGGCCGTTAAGATCAAAGAAGAAGTGCAAAAGCAGCTTGATGCTGGCTTCTTAGCGGTCACTACCTACCCTCCGTGGGTCGCCAACATAGTACCTGTACCGAAGAAGGACGGTAAGGTGCGAATGTGCGTCGATTACCGAGATCTGAATAGGGAGAGCCCTAAGGATGATTTCCCGCTGCCTCATATTGATGTGTTGGTCGACAATACAGCTCAGTTCTCCGTGTTTTCGTTCATGGATGGCTTCTCCGGCTACAATCAGATCAAGATGGCGCCGGAGGACATGGAGAAAACTACGTTTATCACTCCCTGGGGAACATTTTGCTATAAGGTAATGCCTTTCGGTCTGAAGAACGCTGGGGCCACTCACCAACGAGCAATGGTTACTTTGTTTCATGACATGATTTATCATGAGATTGAAGTCTATGTTGATGACATGATTGCGAAGTCCCAAACGGAGGAAGGACACCTGGTCAATTTGCTGAAGCTTTTTGAGAGGCTTAGGAAGTTCAGGTTGAGGCTGAATCCTAACAAGTGTACTTTCGGAGTACGGTCCAAAAAGTTACTGGGGTTTATCGTGAGTGAAAGAGGCATCGAGGTTGATCCTGCGAAGATAAAAGCGATACAAGAAATGTCAGTGCCAAAAACAGAAAAAGAAGTTCGTGGTTTCCTGGGCAGAATAAACTACATTGCAAGGTTTATTTCTCAGCTCACGGCCACGTGTGAACCGATGTTCAAGCTTTTAAAGAAAGATCAGGCGATTATCTGGAACGAGGATTTCCAGAAGGCATTCGATAAGATAAAGCAGTATCTGCAGGAACCTCCGATCTTGATACCCCCAGTGGCTGGACGGCCATTAATCATGTACTTGACAGTTCTTGAGAATAGTATGGGGTGTGTTCTCGGTCAGCACGACGAGACGGGCAGAAAGGAGCATGCCATTTACTACTTGAGTAAAAAGTTCACAGACTGTGAATCCCGTTACTCGATGCTGGAGAAAACGTGTTGTGCACTAGCCTGGGCTGCCAAACGTTTACGACAATACATGCTCAACCACACCACCATGCTAATTTCGAAGATGGATCCGATCAAGTACGTCTTCGAGAAGCAAGCGCTTTCGGGCAGGATTGCCAGATGGCAAATGGTGTTGACGGAATATGACGTTCAGTACGTTTCCCAGAAGGCTATCAAGGGAAGCGTATTGTCTGAATACCTGGCCGAACAGCCGATCGAGGATTGCCAGCCGATGAAATTTGAATTCCCTGATGAGGATATCATGTTTCTCAAAGTGAAGGATTGCGATGAACCGTTGCCCGACGAGGGTCCAGATAGGAAATCCCAGTGGAAATTGATATTTGACGGGGCAGTTAATTCCTACGGAAGTGGCATTGGGGTGATCATCACGACTTCCCACGGATCCCATATCCCGTTCACTGCGAGTCTGACGTTTCCGGTCACCAATAACGAAGCGGAGTACGAGGCATGCATCATGGGTCTAGAAGAAGCAATTGATTTGAGAATCAAGAACCTAGACGTATACGGTGACTCGACACTTGTGATTAACCAGATTAAAGGGGAGTGGGAGACTCGTCAATCGAATTTGGTGTCGTACATAAATTATGCCAGAAGGCTGCTTCTGTTCTTTGATCGAGTGGAACTCCATCATGTGCCCAGGGCTGAAAATCAGTTGGCTGATGCCTTAGCCACGTTGGCTTCGATGTATAAAGCCAATTTTTGGAATGAAGCTCCAAGAATTGTTCTTTCTCATCTTGATAGACCTGCATTCGTCATTGCGATCGAGGAAGCCTCCGACGGTAAGCCATGGTTTCATGACATTCAAACGTTCCTTATGACTAAGGAGTATCCTGCGGGAGCGTCAACCCGGGATAAGAAGACTCTGAGGAGGCTGTCTGGAAATTTTTATCTCAATCCTGATGGAGTTTTGTATAAGAGAAACCACGATCTCGTGCTACTCAGATGTGTAGATGAGAAAGAAGCAAGTTTGCTCATGGAAGAAGTCCATGAAGGCACATTTGGTACGCACGCCGGCGGGCACGCTATAACGAGAAAGATCCTGAGAGCAGGATACTACTGGCTGACGATGGAGTCAGATTGCTTTAAATTCGCGAAGAGATGTCATAAATGCCAGATTTGTGCTGATAAAATTCATGTGCCGCCGTGCCCGTTAAATGTCATGTCCTCCCCATGGCCATTCTCCATGTGGGGTATCAACATGATAGGCAAGATCGAGCCCACTGCATCCAATGGTCATCGCTTCATTCTAGTAGCTATCGACTACTTCACCAAGTGGGTGGAGGCAGCCTCATATGCTAATGTGACCGAGCAGGTGGTGGCTAAATTCATAAAGAGGGACATCATCTGTCGTTACGGAATTCCCGAGCGGATCATTACTGATAATGGTTCGAATCTGAATAACAAGATGATGAAGGAGCTGTGCCAGAGTTTCAAGATTGAAAACCACAACTCATCTCCTTACCGGTCGAAGATGAATGGCGCCGTTGAAGCGGCCAATAAGAACATTAAGAAGATTGTGCAGAAGATGGTTGTGACCTACAAGGATTGGCACGAGATGTTGCCATTTGCGCTACACGGTTATCGTACGACGGTATGTACATCAACCGGGGAAACTCCTTTCTCCTTAGTGTACGGTATGGAAGCTGTCCTACCGTTAGAAGTGGAGATCCCTTCTTTCTGAGTTTTGGTTGACGTGAAACTCGACGAGGCAGAATGGATTAAGAACCGACTAAACCAACTCAGCCTGATGGACGAGAAGAGGTTGGCATCGATTGCATATGGTCGTATGTACCAAAGCCGAATGAAGAAAGCTTATGATAAGAAGGTGCGTCCTAGAAACTTTCAGACAGGTGATCTCATCCTAAAGAAGATTCTTCCTCCACACTCCGATCACCGGGGCAAGTGGATTCCCAATTACGAAGGTCCGTACGTCATCAGCAAGGTCTTCTCGGGAGGAGCTTTGTTGTTATCCACGATGGATGGTGAAGATTTTGCATCCCCGGTGAACGCGGACGCAGTTAAAAAATACTTTGCTTAAAAAATGACCCGCTGGAAAGAAAAAGAATATCAGGGCAAAAATGGGGCATCCCGGCGAACCCTAAAAAAGGAAAAAGGTTCGGGCAAAAATTAGGGATATAAAAGAAAAAATGTACACCCGCAAATTCGAAAACCTGGAAGGGCGACTTTGGCAGAAAAGGGTATCCCGGTGAATCGAAAACCCGAAAGGGCGATTCAGGCAAAAGTTAGGGATTTGAAAAGCAAATGACTGCGTTCCGCGTGTGGACTTTCATTGTTTAGTGGTTTGGAAGACCTGAGGGCCGTTTATCTGAATCAATCTCTTCTGAAGCTGAAGCGTCGGAGAAGTATTGAAGTCGAGTGGGCCATAGAGGGATCAACTCATGGTGTTCGTCTACGCCTTGTTGCCGACATCTGTATATACTGATGTATATTTATGTTTTTACCTTTTTGCGCGGCTTCCTCATTCCAGGAGCTTGCATCTGTTGTAAAACATTTTTTGTCCATTCAGGGGTTCGTTATCAATAAAATGTATACTATTCAGCAATTCTATTGGTTTGTTTAGCATTTACCTGCCTTGTTTGCGAAAAAGAACGTCGATGTTTTTGATAAAATGCGCATACATAAACTTACTGGCCTAGGCCACTGATTGTTGAAACAATGAATTACTTGAACCTTGTCACAAGATGATAACCTTGATAGGTCCCTTTGAGAAGGGCATCTTGTCTGTTTGTTTGTGTTGTTGCAGGTATAGCATATTCCAGACAGTGCGCCGTGCGCATCCCCAAGCAGGATGATTCCTCCTTCTCCAGCAAAGTTCGGCAGCCTCTCCCCGCAGAGTCCGAACGTGAGATCGTAAGCATTGAGATGTCTCCCCAGGCAGAGAAGATTCTCTCCCCATTCAAATACATCCTGAAGGAATGTTGTCTCCCCAGCTAAGTCATACTGAAGCGTGCAGCAAGTGAAAGTTCAAGACTAAAGTCCCCGGCGGAACTGAGATTCCCCACAGAGTCGTACTCTCCCCCGAAGCAGGGTGATCCCTTCTTCCCCAGCCGAGTTTGCAGTTCCCCAAGAGAGCCGAGTCCTTGGAAAGCAGTTCGGGCCATGATTGGTTTTCCCCAGTAAAATGTTGAATAGCTGATGCTGTATTTCCCCGCTGGAGTCGTTATCTCCAGGGAAGTAGTCGCGAAGGCCGCGCAGTTTATTTCCGCGATTGACATCGCTTTCCTCAGCAGGTCCAGGTTCTCGTAGAGCTTCATTCCCCTGCAGCAGTCAACTGAAGTTTGTTTCCCCGGGCGGAGTCCAATTGAGATTGGTGTGGTTCTTTCTCCTCGGCAGGATGATTCCTCCCCTCCACCAGAGTGTTTCTTTCTCCTTGACAGGAGGATTCTCCCTCCAGCATTTATTTTGCTGACGAGATCGCGGCATTTTGCATGATTGCATAGCATTTATCATAAACACGTAGCATTTCCACCGTGTGGAGCATTACGTCATTGTCAAAGCATATGCATATGAAACATGAGCTAGGTCGTTACCGTTCTTGTTTTGCAGGTGTTCCTCCGCAGAGTCGCTTGCCCAAGATGATTCTTGAAACCCCCCAGCAAAGTCGTTTGCCCAAAATGATTCTTGAATTTTCCAGCGAGGGTGCTCGTTTAAGATGACTCTTAAAATCCCCAGCGAAGTCGAAAGAGTTAGTTGCTCAAGTTGATGCTCGGAGTCCCCGGCAGAGTGCGCTCAGGATGATTCCTGAAATATCCAACAGAGTTATTGGTTCAGGATGATTCTTGAAGTCCCCACGGAGTTATTTGTTCAAGACGATTCTTGATTTCCTCAGCAGAGTTGATTCATCCAAAATGATTTCTGGATCCCCGAAGCAGAGTTACTTGATAGTTCTCCAGAATCCCCAACGGAGATGTGTCATCCCCAGCAGGTTTCTGAACAGCGAACTTGAAACTTCCCTCGAAGACTTGAGGATTGAAGTCCAACCGTATCGACTGAGCGGTTCTCTCAGCTGAAGCAGAGTGCCTGATGGCAGAAGTTTGGATATCCCCAATCGGTTCATGATTGACTGAGAATTCCATTCCCGACTTACTGATGAAGTCCGGCGGATGCCCGGGAAATTTCTTTGAATGCCCGACGGCATGAGTAACTTGATTGTTGACCTGATGAGTCCCAAGGAATCTTGATGCCTGACGGCATGATCGACCATGTATCACCGGTTACCGTGTGACCAATTCCCCAGCTAGTTGCCGTGCAGCTAGTATTTCAGTTTTCGAAGATTTGTTCCCATCAGAGTACCGTGTACTGGTGCAGTTGGCAAATTTCCGGGTTTATTGGTATTCAACCGTATTTTACCTTGATTGGTTGAGAGCCGTTCGCTTCTCACCCAGTCAGGTTCAAGCCGTTTGAATAAGGGCAGTTGTTGCACCCCAAAATTTGACCAACATTTCTTTACCTATCTTGTGTTTCATTTCATTCACATTAGCATTATCATTTGCATTTCATTGACATGTATGCAGGAGATCAAGAGGTATGATTACCAATCAAGAGTTATACAAGACTATGAAGCTAGCCAAGAAGGTTATTCAAGTGTTCAAGGGCAGATATCTTTGTCAGAGAAGTCAGAAGATCCTCAGAGAGAGTGGTTGAAACCAAGAGTGTGTGCCTCCTAACTTAAGAGTTGTGGAAAGACCTCAGATGATTCTGAAGCCATGAAGAAGGACTTGAGGTCTTGATAGAGCTAATGAGAATGTTTTAAGATCACTTTGAAGCCTAGATAGGTCATGGTGCAAGATTGAGAAACCCAGCCATGAGTGGTGTAATTAGGGTTTGACTGGGTCAACCCTAGGTCAACTGATGATTTGAACAAGGTTGAGACCTAATTCAAGGGCCATGTGATCATGGATGGATGCATTGAGATGCTATAAGGATGATTCCAAGGTCAACTCATCATGATTGAAGAGTTTGAGAAGTTTCAAGCTAGGGTCTCTAAGGCTTGACAGTGTAAAATCCCCTAGTTTGACCCCTATCTTCAAGGCAGTTTATCCCAAGATGTGATTGTCATCTCATCTTGCCCCCAACATGAATGTTGTATAGCTTGTTCTTAGGTTTAATTTGAGTACTAGAAGTCCTTGATAGGATTTGTAGAACTCAAGTTATGACTTTGACAAGTTACAGGTCATTGAGGTATGTGAATCTGGGGGCTTGAAAGTTACCCAACTTGCATCAAACTTTTGCCCAAGAAGGATGATTCCTATGAACTTTTCGTCAACATGAATGTTGTTCCTTATCCTCTTAGCTTTCTATATAGTACTAGAAGTCCTTGATAGGATTTGTATAACTCAAGTTATGGCTTTGACAAGTCAAGGGCATTTTGGTCATTTGGAGATTACAGGTCATTTCAAGTATAAGGCCATAACTCCTATTTCCAAGCTTCAAATGGAAAAATGTTCAACATCAAACTTGTTCAAAATGATGTTTTAAGGCTAGTAAGGAGGTCATGAGATGATGGAAATGCTTGTAGCTCAAAGTTGCAAGAATGACCTAAAATAAGGGTATAAGTTAAATGAATCAAAGTTGGAAATTGATATTTTCAACCTACACATCCAAACCATGGCATGTAATATATCATTTTGACTCTAGAAAACATTTTAAGAACATTGGTTTAGCCAAATTTTTGAATTGAAATTCAATTGGTGGACTTGCTTTGAAAAGTGATTACTTACATCATAAGTAACATGTGCAAAACATAGAATCAAGGCATGAGCAAGGCCCTTTGCAAGCTAAACACCTTCAAAATGTCACTAGGGGAGAAATTAGAAGTGAACGAGGTTGGTTTCAAGCTGCAAATGGAGCTATGCATAGCATGATATGTGATTGAAAATCTCATGACATGAGAGATTGAAACTCTCATTAGAAGGACCTAGAGGGTTCTAGATCATCCATACATCATCTATATATTGAGTAGAGGTGATCCAATGCAAGGGTTGGTGATGATTGAAGGAGAGAGCATAGATTGAGATTGAGATTTCTTGGCTTGCAATTGAATTCGGTTTCACCAAATTCTTCACTTTCCATCCATTTTCTTGATTGAAACTTCTTCCATGGATGCTAGGGATTGAATCCAGATCATAATCAAGAAGAATTCGTGGCTAATTGGTGTTCTTGAACTCAGAATTTTCCACCTGCAACTCACCATCGGGTTTCAAGATTCAGGAGCTTTCAACCGGTTCTTTTGCATACAGAAGCAAGGAAAGGATCCATTGATCGTGTCTGGAAGGTTGGAGAGCTTGAATTGAAGGTTTAGTGCATCTGTTCATCCAAGATTTTCAGGTTAGTAACTTTCTTCCTCTAGCACGAATTAGGTAGAATCAAGATGAATTAAGGTGTTAGATGCATTGTAGAACGGTGTAGGATCGATTTCAGACCATTAATTTGAGAATTAGAGACAAAATAGGTGTGTTACCATTTTCGGTTGAGAATTGGATATGGTGAATCTTGAGGTTTCAGAGAGAATTAACGACATGAATGAGTTCGTGAGGGAATTTGGGACATGTTTCATGTATAGACCGTTTGCAATGGATGATCCTAGAGAGAGTTAGGGTTGGGGACGACGACCGGAGCACCACCGGTGGTGGCCGGAGCTGCGCGCGAGTTTCAGAGGTTTGAATTGGGGAAGATGACCCCAGGACCATCAGATCTTGGTTTGACTTGGACTAGGACCCTCATCCAACGGCCACGTTTTAATGGCAATTTGTGAAGAATCTGAATTAATGAAACGCATCGTTTCATTTGAGTGCTGATGCTGGGCTTAGTGAATTGGCTGATATTCACACCCCCCTGAAGGCCCAATCCATTGTTTGAACTGATTTTAGTTTCTATTTGCACCGCGCGTGTGTTTATTTTATTTTGATTTCATTATTTTTTTCATTTTATTCATGGTTCTTGGAAAAATCATATAAAATTGAAAATTAATCCATTTAATCCCATTCTTTTTGCATTATACTCATGATTGAGTCTAGTATTTTATAGAGAAAAAATATTTTCATTTCATGCATTTTATGATTTTATGGGAAATTTTACATTTTAATTGATATTAAAATGATTATGTTTGATACCTAATTTTGTGGAATTTTGTGTGATCATGTGGTGATGATTTTGATCCTAATTTTTTGTGTGTGATTAGGTTAGACATGTATGCTCCCATATCATTTTTATCACATTTTTGTGATGAAAATAGGTGTGCTTTCTAGATTGAGATTTAGATGCTTCCTTTTAGGGTTTAGGTTTAGTACCTCATAATGTAGAATTTATTTCTAGGTCTTATTTGATGATTTGATCTCTGAAATTAATATGGTAGAGTCATGATTGACCTAGGTTCCCATAGTCATTTTTGTAGGATTTTACAATTGGTTTTAGTATTTTAGTTAGGACTAACTTTAGTACTAGGTTTTAGGTGATCCTAACTTACTAGTTCAACTAGATTAACTGCTTTAGTCCCCTTAGATTAGGGATTTGCTTTGTTTGCCTTTGGTTGAGATTGAAGACAAGTTGAAGACAGGGTGAGGATGCTTGAAGTTGCTTGAAGTTGCTTGGAGTTTGGATTTGTTGGTGCCTGAAGGTATCTGATGAAGATTTAGGAGGTAGGAGACATAGGGAGAGCCTTAGAACTAGAATGACTTCTTTCACAAATATGGAAAGCATCTTGTGCTTCCATTCCTCCCAATGACTAAAAGTCCTTCTAAGATAATCACATCTCTCCTTTGGAGGGATGAGTGGCTTTATCTGGGAAGTAGAACTTTGAGGGAACCAGTCTCTCATAATGATGAACCCTTACAGGCTTCCCTTGGTTGTCAATAAGCTGTTTACCATTTCCACTCATCCTGTTAAATCAATTGTCTTCTGGTTTGAGTATCTTGAAAGATGTTGGACTTGAGTTTGAAGATGAGGAATTCATTGAAGAGTGTGGAAGAGGATGATTCCTTGAGCATTACCATTGCAGCTGAAGCTTGAAGAGCAAGAAGAACAAGTTGATACTTGAAGATTCAATGAAGATTGAGTGAAGAGCTGAGGCTTGAAGATTACAGGATGAAATTGACACTTCCAGGTGATTGAAGACTACTTAGAGAAGCTGAAGCTTATAGGAGAAGATGACCAAGTTGATACTGGTAAAGCAAAGAGAGCTGAAGCTTGAAGACTAAGTTAATACTTATGAAGAGGATTCAATTGAGATTGAGTGTAGAGCTGAGGCTTGAGGAATAAAGGGTGAGTTGATACTTACATTGATGCTTGGAGAGCCTGAAGGAATCAAGTTGATACTTGTAGTTAAGAGTGAAGCCTGAAGGTAGAATTGACTGAGGAGCTGAAGCTTAGTGAAGAGAGAATAAGTTGACACTTATGTTTGGTGGATTGAAACCTTGGAGGAGCAAGTTGATGCTTGTTAGTGAAGCTGATAGCCTTGAAGGGTGGTTGAAGTCTGAAGACTGGATTGCTGTTAGAAGAGCTGAAGCTTGGAATGGAAAGAGGGAGTTGTTGATCTGCTTTCTTGTCTGTTTTCTTTTCTATGCTGATGTGTCTTGTTTGACTTGCTTAATGCACTAGAATAAGTTCATATCTAGACTGATTTTAATCTAGGAGCATGATTGCACTAGAGGTTGAGTTTAACCCTCTGCTTGTATTTTTACTGTATGGCTTTGCTTGCGGGTATTCGGTAGAGCCCAGCTCCCTTGCCCATGTGGTTTGTGTTTGCTTGATAGCATGTTATTTTTACTGTATGATTGCAGTTTATTATATCTTGCTTGATATCATGTTATTTCTTCTGTATGATTACTGTTATTCATCTCAGGCTTGAGGTTGAGATGAGCTTGTGGAGGCTGATGCCCCACACACATTTCCTCCCTCACTTGCATTTCATGCATCTTACAGTCGTTTACTGTTTATTGTTTATTCTTTACTGTTTACTGTTTAAGCCGATGCTTTATCTGTTTCTGTTTATCATTGATATGATCCCATAGGAGTCTCACTTCCTTTGATAAGAAAGTGATGATAGAACTTTAGGTTGAAACCTATGCATGATAACTTCTAGGAGTTCCCTGTTTCAAACCTCAACCATAGGATGAATCCTTGGCATGACAACAGTAGGACTTGATAGTCTCCCTTTAGTTGAGCCTGTTCTCTTCTCATCTCAAAAAAGCTTAAGATACAGTAATCATGAATGATTTCTTTCGTACGTCACGAGCCTTAAGCTATCTGAGAAAGGATTTTTGGAGAGCTTCTTTTCAACAGTCTGGATGTTTAGTATGGTACCCTTTGGGTGACATGCGACGCATTCACTCTCAGGTCATAGTCTTTAGTGCGATTGAAATTGCAAACACAATAAAAAACAGTTCTTTCGTAAAAGACAGAAAACAAACTTCAAACCTTTTTTCCCCGTGGGCCCATATATCAAAGGAAGCTTTTCTGAAGAAAAGAGTGTCGTTAAACTTCAGCGCCAACGCAAACAGGCTTTGTCCCTAACTGCTGGAACTGCTGCTT
This sequence comes from Lathyrus sativus, assembly GCA_963859935.3. NCBI lineage: Eukaryota > Viridiplantae > Streptophyta > Magnoliopsida > Fabales > Fabaceae > Lathyrus > Lathyrus sativus. The sequence goes on along the minus strand of OZ012736.1, from coordinate 152,698,464 downwards.
AACCCCACTCGATAAAACAGATGAATCTGAATTCCCGTAATTCGTATTAGCCCGAACTACGTAAGCTCTGATCTCTCATACCTGTTGAGAGTACGTAGGCACAATACTGACGTATTGGCGAGCCACCTTCCCCGTAACCCGTAGGAGCCCGAACTACGTAAGCTCTAATCTCTCATATCCGTTGAGAGTACGTAGGCACAATACTGACGTATTGGCGAGCCACCTTCCCCGTAACCCGTAGTAGGTCGAACTACGTTGACTCTGATTTCTCATTCTCTGATGAGAATACGTACGCATAAAGTGCGACGCTTTGCCGAGTCATTTTCTTTTCTGTTTAAGCCAGCCTTGATAGGTAGATAGATAAACCAACTCATCCAGTAAAAACAACAAGCGTGGATCCCATCGAGTACGATGGACGCGAGGGGTGCTAATACCTTCCCCTTGCGTAACCGACTCCTGAACCCAGACAATGGTTGCGATGACCTTGTCTTATACCTTTTTGTCAGGTTTTTCCGATCGTTTCCTTTCCCTTTCCAAGGGATAAATAACGAAAGGTGGCGACTCTTCTGTTCTGCCGGCACCTTATTTTCGCGGAAGCGACACCAACCTTTTCCCTCTGAAGTCTAGTCGTCACTAGAAAATCCCCTGTGAATTCCTATCGGCATTTATATCTTGTTGGTCGTTACCAACCTTCCCCAAGGAAGTCCAGTCGTAACTGGCGTCACTTGGAATCCAATCGTTATTGGTATCTTTTGGTTTGGTTATTACCAACCTCCCCAGTTAAAGCCTAGTAGCTTGCTAGCATTCTCATTACCACATGCGTTGGTATACCCTAATTTGGTTGTCACCATGTTTTCTCTCAAAGTCCAGTCGCAACTGGCATTACTTGAAACCCAATCGTCATTGGTACCCGGACTTGGTCGTTACCAATCTCCTTTAAGTCCAGTAGTTACTGGCATTGCTTGAAATTTGGTCATCACCAATTTCTCCAGTCGAAACCTCACGTGTTATCGATTGGATTTGAGAAAATCTCATTTGTTATTATCTCAGGTTGGTCGTTGCCATTACCTCCGGAAAGTCTAGTGGTTACTAGCATTGTGTTGAGCCATCTGTCAAAACTGGGTGACATCATTATCCCCAGTGAAATCTTCCTCCCCAGACAAGTCTCGGAGATCTAGTCGTCACTAGTATCCCCAATGTATTTGGTCTTTGTTTCTAGTCCATTCCTGAAGACCCCGTTTGAACTCTTCACTATAGGAAGTTCCTCATCTGATCATCCCCAGTGAGGTTCGTGTTTTAGTTCTTCACTTCCCCAGTAGAAAGTTGCCATTTTCCCCGGTGGAAATCTATCCCTCTCCCCAGTGGGGTGTTTGCTCTTCCCTAGTGAGATTGTCATCTTCATTGGACTTTGTACATCCTCATGTGAAATTTTCCTCTCAGTTATCACTAGTCATGTTTGAACTATTGATTGTTATATCTCAGTTTTCCCCAGTGTCGGATCCACAAAACCAGGTCCCATGAGTAGTTACTCGTTGTTTTGTTTTTCTGTCTTCTGCATATGTCTTGCATCCAACGTCATGAAGCATCATTTAAAATTCATGGCATATCATGACCTGTCCTTTTGCATATCATCGGATCTAAGGGACAAAAATTTTGGTTTTCTATATTTAAATACCTTTCACTGCAATTCTACAAGGATTATCATCTCTCAATTCCATCTAGTGATGATATTTAAATAGGGGCAACTGTTGCACCCCAAATTTTGACCCCTTAGATTCTCATTATCATTTTAGGACCATACTCATGAATTATCTAACCTTGACCCAGTACAAGTTTGTCTTTGTCAAGTTACAGACGAATCAGCGTTTGGTGCAGTCAAATCGAAGCTTCAGGGTTGTGACCAATCAAAGTTTTAGGCTAATTCAATTATGAAACAAGGTCAAGGGTATCATATAATGCCAATTGAGAATCCAATTTGAGGTTGTTACCCCAGAATCAAGAACAGTGTATTTCAGGGCACCCAATTAGGATTTTTGACCAGTGAAAGTCAATTGTAGTTTGACTTTAATGTTGGAAGGTGTTTTAATAGTGGGATTATGTTCCATGGAGTTTTGATTGAGTTATGGTGTAAAACCTAAATCAATTTTCACTTGTTCTTGTGGCCTTGTGTTTGCCCAGAAATCTATAAAACTTACCCATATATTTTAATGGGGTGGCATTTACAAACGGATGTATAGCCACCCCAGTGGTAAGAACATTAGCCAAAACACGCCTTGCATGCCATGAACCTGGGTTCGACCCCTGAGGAGGGCAACCCTTTTATTTATTTTTGTCATTTTTCATACTTTTTTCAAAAATTCATATCTCTCTCAATTTTAATCATTTTTCACCCATTCTTTTTGCATTTTGTTCATCTTGATGTCTACTTTCATGTCATAATTTTTATTTCCATGTTTGTCTAATTTTTCATCTCTTTTGACCATGTACAAGTTATGTACGTTTTTGTGATTGTTTTCGTGTACGCAGATGAATTTTTCTTTTGATATACTTGTGATTGCTTGTGATATTTGTTTGCATTCATGTTATTAAATGTTGACTAACATGTTAGGATTTCATATTGGTTGTTACCATGTTCATTTTTACTTCATCTGCTAAAAACACTGAAGTTTGATTTGTTGTCACACTTCCTGCTTAATCAACTGCTTTGATTGTCATCAATGCATTTTCATTTTATCATTTCACAAGTTCACCTAATGGTTGTCACCATGAATGCATATTTATTATGTTGTTATCTTGTTCAAAATTTTCTTTCCCCAAGTGATGAAGTTTGTTAACTCTTATCCAAGTTGCCTCTCCTGCCCCTCTCCAAAGGAAAAGATCTTCCCAATAACCCTTGTGTTATGGATAACTCATTCACCCATTCCCTTGACTTTGTTAAGTCATTTTAACCTTAGTTTAGAAACCATTAGACTTTGCTTTAAGTCTAAAAGACCCACCTGTACTAGGAGTGTTCTTCAACTAGAACCCTAGGATAGAGTTTGTCAACTCTATGTAAGGATCATCGTCATGATTTCTTACTTCCCCTTTTGAATATTACAACTTAGAATAGGGAGTTTTGTCAAACTCCACCCAAACATTGTCATGTTTGTTCCCCCTTGAACCTTGATCATGATCAAGTGTTCTTTATCCCTTGTGAGGTGAACTACGATTGCTCTGATTCTATCCTAGTTAGGATACGTAGGCAGAAGACGCGACGTCTTTGCGAGCAAACTTAGTGTATATAACCTTAGGTTTCAACTTACACCTTATTCCTAATCCATAGTACATATTCACAAACTTAGCAAGAAATCAAACAAAAGGTTCCTATAGAGTACTACAGATGCTTAGGGTGTTAACACCTTCCCTAGGTATAACTAACCCCCGATCCCCGAATCTCTTAAGCGTTGTCGTTACATCGCGAAAAAGGTTTTTCTTCCTTTAGACCTTTCCTTTGGATAAAATAAAGTTCGGTTGTAAAAGAATTAATATTCAAGTTAATTTAATAGATTGATATCCAATTTTCACCGCAACAGCCATTGAGGAAGCTTTCGATGGCAAGCCGTGGTATTTTGATATCCAGAATTTCCTAAAGAACCAAGAGTATCCGACTGGAGCATCCAGCCGCGATAAGAAGACTCTTAGGAGATTGGCTGGCAACTTCTACTTGAATCCAGATGGTGTTCTGTACAGGAGAAACCATGATTTGGTGCTATTGCGATGTGTGGATGAGAAAAAAGCTAATCTGCTTATGGAAGAGGTCCACGAAGGTACTTTTGGCACGCATGCTGGCGGACATGCTATGTCTCGAAAGTTATTACGAGAAGGGTATTATTGGCTGATGATGGAAATAGATTGTTTCAAGTTTGCGAAGAAATGCCATAAATGCCAGATTTATGCAAACAAGATTCATCTGCCGCCAAGCCCTTTGAATGTTATGGCGTCCCCGTGGCCTTTCTCCATGTGGGGCATTGATATGATTGGCAAGGTTGAGCCCACCACCTCTAACGGACACCGGTTCATCTTGGTAGCTATCGATTACTTCACCAAATGGGTCGAAGCAGCGTCATACGCTAATGTTACCAAATAGGTAGTAGCCCGGTTTATCAAAAAGGACATCATTTGGAGATACGAAATTCCCGAGAGAATCATTACTGACAATGGTTCGAACTTGAATAATAAGATGATGAAGGAATTGTACCAGAATTTCAAGATTGAGCATCATAACTCATCTCCCTATCGGCCCAAGATGAATGGCACTGTGGAAACGTCCAACAAAAACATCAGGAAGATAGTTCGAAAGATGGTTGTAACATACAAATATTGGCACGAGATGTTGCCCTTTGCTTTACACGGTTATCATACGATGGTACGCACATCAACCGGGGCAACTCCTTTTTCGCTAGTGTATGGTATGGAAGTTGTCCTACCATTGGATGTTGAGATTCCTTCTTTGAGAGTTTTGCTCGATGTCGAACTTGATGAGGCAGAGTGGATGAAGAATAGACTGAATCAACTTAGCTTGATGGATGAGAAGAGACTTGCATCTATCACATATGGTCGGTTATATCAGAGCCTAATGAAGAAAGATTTTGACGAGAAGGTGCGCCCTCGAAGCTTTCAGACGGGCGATCTTGTGCTGAAGAAGATTCTCCCACCACAATCAGATCACAAGGGAAAATGGACTCCCAACTATGACGGTCCATATGCCGTTAGAAAGGTCTTCTCTGTAGGATCCTTATTGTTATCCACCATGGATGGCGAGGATTTTACATCCCCTGTGAACTCGGACGTAGTAAAGAAATACTTTGCTTAAAGAGACCCGCTGGACAGAAAAAGAAAGTCCAGGAAAAAATGGGGCATCCCGGCGAACCAAAAAAAAAAGAGAAAAAGGTTCGGGCAAAAATTAGGGATAAAAATTGAAAAGATGTACACCCGCGAAGTCGAAAACCTGAAAAGGCGACTTCGGCAAAAAAGGGTATCCCGGTGAATTGAAAACCCAAAAGGGGGATTCAGGAAAAAGTTAGGGATTGAAAAAGCAAATGATTGCGGTCCGAGTTTGATACTACATCGCTTAGTGGTTTGGGAGTACCTGAGGGTCGATTGTCTAAGTCAATCTCTTTCGAAGACGGAGCATCGGGAAAGTGTCAAAGTCAGGCGAGTCATAGGAGGATCAGCTCATGGTGTTTGTCTGTACCATGTTGCCGACATGTATACAAATTTCTTTTTACCTATGTACAAATCTGTATTTGTTTTTGCGTAACTTCCTCTTTCCAGGAGTTGCATCCACTGTAAAAACATTGCCTATTTACAAGCCGTTATCAATAAACACATACTATTCAGTACTTGATGTTTGTTTCTTGTTTTAACTTTTACTGTTTTGTTTGTGGAAAACGCCGATGTTTTGATAAACTTGCAGGCCTCGACCAATAATTCCTAAAACTTTGAATTAACTGAACAATTGTAACTAATATTGACCAAGATAGTTCCTTTCGTGTAGGAAGTCTTGTTTTCATTCATAATTTGCAGGGTCGTTCCCTTTGAAGCAAACAGCCGAAGGATCGTGTTTCCCCAGCCGGAGTCCCTTAACGTAGGAGCAGGCTCTATGTGAAACTTATTCCTCCCCAGCAGATGGAATTTGCATGTTATCCCCGGAAGAGTTAGATGAAGGCTAGTAAACAGTCAGGCAGGTATGTGCATTCCCAGCAATTGGTCATGTGCACATTTAATCCCCAGTGAAGTCCTCACAGAGTACAACCAGGTTGTCGGTGGTTTGAAAGGATCATCCCCACGCAGGACTGTCCTTTCTGCTCTCCAGCAGGTTGTCTTTCCTCCAATAGTTTGTTCATCCTCTGTCGAGTTCATAACTCCGTATATGTTAGGCTATTCCCCAACAGGATTGTTTCTTCCCCCAACGGAAGTTTGGTTTCGTTCCTTCAACATTTATTTTGCTGGAACGCCTCTTTGCATTTGCATCGTGCATAGCATCTACCCAAATGTAACAGCCCAATTTTGATTAACTAATTAATTTATTTATTGGAATTATTTTAATTATGGGATAGTGTGATAATATGTTAAGTTTACATATTATGCTATTTTATCATTTGGAGAGTTTTGGAAAATTAAGTTGGAAATATTTTGGATATTCTTAATTAATGGTTAAGTGGATGATTTATGGAAAATGATTGGAAAATATATATTATGGAAGAAATAGAATGGAAAGAAATATAAAGAATAGAAATAGAAAGAAAAGGGAAAAGAGTTGGTAAGGAAAAGAAAAGGGAAGAAAAAGAGAAAGAAGAAAAAGGAGGAGAAAAGAGAAGAAGAAGAAAAGTGTGGAAATCATCAAGAGCAACTCAAAGCTTCGATTTAATCAGGTAAGGGTGAGAAACATTATTATCTAATCCATGTATATAATTATGTATGTGTTGTGTGGGTTGTTTGGATGTTTTTCTATACTTTTCATTTCTAGGTCGAAAATGAATTAATCGGTAGAATGGTGTTTTTAATCGATTAGAATCGGGAATGGGTGGAGTAGTATAGTCGGGTATTATTGGGTTGAGCTTACTGAAGTCGTTTGGTTCTTGAATCAATCATTTTGTGAGGTTTGGGCTTTTGGACAGCCATGGGAGTTCTGAGTTTGCAGGTTCGCCAGGCGAATGGCAGTGAAGCTTCGGCGGGCGAAGCCCAGCGAGCAGTAGCGAACCAAGTCAGAAGCATCCACCCTGTCTTCGCTGGCAAGTTCGCCAGGCGAATGAGGGTGGCGAAGGTTCGCCAGGAGAGTGTGCTAGCGAGTAATTCCAGAATAAATCCCAGTGGTCTTCGCTGGCAAGTTCGCCAGGCGAACGGAGTAGTGAAGGTTCGCCAGGCGAAGGTTAGCGAACGCAGCAACATATTTTCTTTTCTTGTGTTTTCCATTCGTGGATTGGTTGTGTGGTTTGGTTGCGATCATTCCTTATCTGAGATGACCGGGTATATGTTGTTTTGTGTATTGTGGGTAGCCGTATGGCGTGAATCATAGTTTGTGATTTGTGAAGTGTGGAATGTGGCCGTTTGGCAATTTGGTGCATTTACTTGAATTGAATAGAAATGCATGTTGAGATCGAATGATGAATATGTATATATGTATAGTGATATGTACATATATTGTGAATGCATAATGAATAAATGCGATGAATGTGAAGAATGCATGAGTATGTTTGTAAACATGTATGCATTTCAAGAAGTGTATGGAGTCATTTTGCATGTGAAGCATCATGAAGTACGTTCTTGTGCTGTTGATTCCTAGGAGAGTCCAATGAGTGATGTGATTCCTTGGAGAATCTGATGAGCGATGTGATTCCTTGGAGAATCTGATGAATGACTTGATTCCTCAGAGAATCTACTGAATAATTTGATTCCTCGGAGAATCTGCTGAATATTCGATTCCTCGGAGAATCTGATGAATATTTGATTCCTTGGAGAATCTGTTGAATGACTTTATTCCTTGGAGAATCTGCAGAATGACTTGATTCCTCGGAGAATCTGCCGAATGACTTGATTTATCGGAGGATCTGCTGCGTGATATGATTCCTAGGAGAATCTGTTGAGTGATTGTATGCCCGTGTAGGGAGATAGTGATATGGTTCCTAGGAGAATCTGTTGAGTGATTGTGTGCCCGTGTAGGGGGATAGTGATATGGTTCCTAGGAGAATCTGTTGAGTGATTGTGTGCCCGTGTAGGGAAATAGTGATATGATTCCTAGGAGAATCTGCTGAACGGTCGAGTCGTACCGTATTGAATTGCATAGAGTCGTGAGTCGGTCTCTATGAGTTGCATTTACCATTGTTGCTGTTGTGCATTGGGAAATGAACATAATATGTGTATGTTATGTGAATTGATATGAATTGGGACGAAAGACATGATTGAATATGCTAAATGATATATGTATATGTGTAGATATATGGATATGTTGATGTTTATGTGAATCGGTGTTGAAATAAACATAATGTGTGCGTTGCTTGATAAATGTTGTAATGCATGTTGTATGTATGCAATTGTAAGTGAAGAATGCATGAAAATATATTACGAACCTATGTGCATTGCTTAGTAAATTATGATGATGATGTTGAAATAATGAACGCGTATAAGGCTCGTGAACATTGGGGTAGAATGACATGATGTCGTTCCTAGTGGAGCAATCACCGGGGTAGAACAACTGTGGTGTTGTTCCTGGTGGGGTATGAGTGATGTACCCATAAATCCCGAGCGGGGATTGATGGAATTGATGGGCTTTATGTGAGCCATATGGCATGGATAGAATTGTTTATTAAAGTTATGCTTACGTATGTCTACATGACTTGTGTAATTGAAAATGATGAATATGTGAATGTTAGGAGAAGTGTGCATGTATACATGATATGTTGATTTAAGAGTGGTGAGTATGTGAGTGTTGTATGAAAGTATGCTATGTGCATGATAATATGCTTGATGATCAACCATGCTAGTTTATATGATGAGGTAATTGAGAAGTATGTGTGAATTGAATATGAAATGTGGTGAGAAATGTGGCATATATGTATTTTATGATTGTTTGTATACATAATTATATGCATTGATTATTATGGTAATATTTCTCACCCTTCTGCTGAAATGATGTCCTACATGACATCGTGCAGGTATTTCAGAGTAGAGCTGCTTGTAGTCTCGAGGCCGCTATTGGTGTAGCTATTTAGCGATTTATTTATGTTGGGTCGAATCATGCTCTGGTCGTGTAACACTGGGATCACTTGGTTTATGCTTTAGAAATGTACTATGTTTTCTTGTTTATTGAAATAATAAGAAGTTGGCCTTAGTGCCCGAGCCTTGTTGATTTATGTGATGAAAACAAATATTTCTTTTACGAAAAATCATTGGATAAATGAATCCGCTGCTACATGCTAATTGAAATTGTAAAACATGATTATTTATTGAAGTGTTGATGAGCATGACAGGTGTTTGGAAGTTTTAAGTGTGACACCCTTGGTTGAATGCATGTTAATTTTTACTCTGATTATTTTAGTTATTTGTGGGGATTAGAGGGGTGTTACACCAAACGCGTAGCATTTCCATTTCGTATGGAGCATTACGCCATTTTTCAAACATATGCATTTTGAAACATAAGCCAGGTTGGTTACCTCATTGTTTCAGGTGTTATTCTCTGCAGGTGATTGGAATTCTTGTTCAGGATGGTTTTCGGATATTCAAATTCTTGACATGAGGTATGTGATGATAACGTTTGTCCTATCATGTGTCCCTCATCTGAGTTGCTTGATTGCGTTTCTCTTCTTCCCCAACAGAGTTTTCCTCAGATTGCTGTTACGTCAGCATTAAAAGATTTCATGGATTAGACCTTTGAAGTCGTTACCTGTTATCATTTTAAATAGGTGTCTGGCAGTTGACGTCAGAACTTCCTTGTAGAGTTGCTTGTACAAGTCTTCGGATGCCTGATTCGCGCTTTACGTAGTGCTTTGCTCGTTTCTTCGGAAATGGAAGGTCAATGACGTTATATTGACGGTCCGCACTTTTATTTAGTGCGTTGCTCGTTTCTTCGGAAATGGAAGGTCAATGACGTTATATTGACGGTCCGCGCTTTTATTTAGTGCGTTGCTCGTTTCTTCAGAAATGGAAGGTCAATGACGTTATATTGACGGTCCACACTTTTATTTAGTGCGTTGCTCGTTTCTTCGGAAATGGAAGGTCAATGACATTATATTGACGGTCCGCGTTTTTATTTAGTGCGTTGCTCGTTTCTTCGGAAATGGAAGATCAAGGATAGTACATTGATGACGCGCTTTACGTAGTGCTTTGCTCGTTTCTTCGGAAATGGAAGATCAAGGATAGTACATTGATGATGCGCTTTACGTAGTGCTTTGCTCGTTTCTTCGGAAATGGAAGATCAAGGATAGTACATTGATGACGCGCTTTACGTAGTGCTTTGCTCGTTTCTTCGGAAATGGAAGATCAAGGATAGTACATTGATGACGCGCTTTACGTAGTGCTTTTCTCGTTTCTTCGGAAATGGAAGATCAAGGATAGTACATTGATGACGCGCTTTACGTAGTGCTTTGCTCGTTTCTTCGGAAATGGAAGATCAAGGATAGTACATTGATGACGCGCTTTACGTAGTGCTTTGCTTGTTTCTTCGAAAATGGAAGATCAAGGATAGTACATTAATGACGCGCTTTACGTAGTGCCTTGCTCGTTTCTTTGGAAATGGAAGATCAGGGATAGTACATTAATGGTGCGCTTTATGTAGTGCTTTGCGCGTTTCTTTGGAAATGGAAGATCAAGGATAGTACATTGATGACACGCTTTACATAGTGCTTTGCTCGTTTCTTCTGAAATGGAAGATCAAGGACAGTACATTGATGACGCGCTTTACGTAGTGCTTTACTCGTTTCTTCGGAAATGGAAGGTCAAGGATAATATTTTGATATGGTCCTGTGGCTCGGTGCCTGCTTATTGTAGCGTGTATTTGAAGATTGATTATTGTTGATCCAGTGTGTGGATTCAATGCCTGTGGTTGATGTTGAAATCAGGTGTTCTTTATCAGATGATTGGTCAGTTTATTGCCGTGACAACTGGATTCAATTTTCTGGATATTTTTCCCCCAAGCAATCGTTGCAGTTTATTTCTTTGGTTAGCAAATTTCCGGGTTCTTTGGTATTTAACCATCTTTTACCTTGATTGTCTGAAAGTCGTTCTCTTTTCATCCAGTCAGGTTCAAGTCGCTTGAATAGGGGCAGCTGTTGCACCCCAAAATTTGCCTAACCTTTTTTCTTACTTGGTTTATGTTGCATTGCATTAGCATAGCATTGTTCTAGCATTCACATTGCATAGTCATGTATCATTTTACAGGGGATCGGGAAAGGTGTGCCCAACCAATTGAGGTTGTCAAAGGTTCAAGGCCTAATCAAGAGATTATATTCAATTCATCAAGTGGTTATCATCATCAGAAGCAAGTCAAAGTCCTTGAAGAAAGGCAAGCAAGTGAATGTGGTTCATCTCCTGTCTAGGAGCCTATATGAGGAGCATAAGCCCATGGTTAGGGGTGGAGATTTTCATTGAAGCTCATTAGAGGCCTTGAGGGTCATGGTGGAGTTTAGTCAAGTGTTCATGGCAAGTGTGGAAAGTCACAGTTGAAGGTGTTGCAATTAGGGTTTTCATGTGGTCAACCTTGAGTCAACTGTACAATTGAAGGAGATTAAGACTCATTTCTAAGTCTTTGTAGTCAGGGGATGTTGTGTTGAGGCATTTGGGATGTCATTCCAAGATCAATTCAAGAAGAATTCAAAGTGTGAGGAGTTGCTAAATTAGGGTTCTTAGGGTAAAATCCCCTATTTAGTGCCTAACTTGAAGACCACATAGCTCAAGATGTGATCTTCATCTCATCTTGGCATCCACATGAAACTTGTAGAGAATGTTCTTAGCTTTCCTTTGAGTACTAGAAGTCCTCCATTGGATTTATGGAACTCTAGTTATGAAGCTGACAAGTTACAGGTCATCAGATGAATGTGAAATTTGTCTGCAAAAGTCAACCAACTCCCAAGGCACTTTTGACCTAGAAGGATGTTTCTCCTCAACTTTTGGCAAACATGAAAGTTGTTCCTCATGGTCTTAGCTTTCCAAAAAGTACTAGAAGTCCTTGTTGGATTTGTAAAACTCAAGTTATGGAGCTTGCAAGGCAATGGTATTTTGGGAAAGTGAGATTACAGGTCATTTTCATTATAAGTCAATTTCACCACTTTGCACACTTCAAACGGAAATATTTCCAACTTGAAAGTTGCTCCAAATGAGATTATTTGGTCAACCAAACCTCAAGGATCATTGACATAGGTTGGAAATGAGAATGTATGGAGAAAATTTCATGAAAAGAAGTTTGAAAAGGCCTAGTTTGGATTTAATGCCAATTAAATCAATTTATGTCATGTTGGTGCATTTTTTGAGTCCAAATAATATTTTAAGAACAATGGCAAAACCAGAAATCAGAAATGGATTCATTTACATGGGGATATTCATGGTTTCTTAAACTTTAAGTCACAACTTCAAAATCAACCATCCATTTGTTTCCAAGGCATTAATCTCAGCCCTACATGATCCTTGCATCATAAGGAACTGATATGAACAAAATTGGAAGCTTCCACAAACCATGTTCATGGAAATTACAAAGGAAAAAGTGAGAAAAATTGGAAAATTGGATTGAGTGAATTGGGTCACAATTGGGCCAAATAAGGATCCAAAACAAGTCTATATAAGTTTCTGGATGAATTCATAGCAAGGTTGGTGATTGGAAAAGCTTGAATGAGGTAAGAAGCACATGAAAAAAGTTGGTTAGAAGTGAAAATTGAATTTCTACTTTGAAGCCATTTCAGAGGGAACTAAGGATTCAAGAAGCTTCTCCAAGCATCATTGAACGATTTTGAATAACTTTGATCACAAATTCGTGCAAGAACACTCCACCATTGAAGCTCTGAACAAGGTTCTTATTTCTCATCCATACGCTCTTTTCTTGATGAGTTATTGCGCCATTTTTACAGAATTATGATCCTTGGAGTATGTAGAAGCTTTTAGGACTAGTTTGGTTAGGTTCCATGAAACTTCAAGAATTGACACCCTAGGTTGTAGTTTGATTTTCTCTCTTGTTAGTGGATGAAAATGTAAAAGAAACATAGATTCATGATATAGGAAGTGAGAGGAAGAGATTAGTATCTTAAATTTTGAGTTTTGTGAAAGTTGAATTTTCTTGAGTGATTCTTGGATGTTCTGGATTTCTGAGTTTTAATGGAGGAAAGTGAAAATGAATTACATATTTGGATTCTACACGGAAAAATACACAAGTTTGGTTTAAAAAAATCAAGTTTTGGTTAAGAAATGAGAGAGTTGCATTTTTGGCTAGAGGTTGAAGATGACCGGAGCAAGTCTGGCCACCGCCCCCCATCGCACAAGCCACCGCGCCTGTTCTTCCCTCCGTTTATGTTTGAAATTCCCAGGCACAGCAAGGATCGTCTGATCGCACGCCTTGTGTTGACCCGGTATCTCACGCGAACGGCCCAGATCTATTTTCGCGGTTGGCCTTCACATTCAAAGTGCTGAGTTTTAACTCAGCTGGGCCTGTAGCGTCCAGTTCGCTAATCACACCCCCGTTTTGTAGGGCCCAATACCAATACACGCGCGAATATCACTATCCGCACCCCCTGCGTGTTCCTTTTAATTCTTTTTTTCTTTTTATTTCATTAGATGGTTGTTTCATTTTAATTTAGAACAAATAGTAATTGATGTCCATAAATCATGAGAAAAATACTGGAGATATTTGAGAATGTGTATAAAATTGTCATATTTTTTTAATTGCAATTTTAATTCTTTTTCCAATTAATTTTGTATTTTTCTTTTATGTGCTGTTCCATGAATAAAAATAGTACCATGTTAGTTTCTAGATTTTTGTTTCCATATCAATACTTGGATTTAATCTCTGATTTTTTACATGGTGAATGTTGACACATTGTAGGATACTATATGATTTTTCTTACATTTTTTAGATGATTCTATGCATAGTTTTGAACTAGGTTTTTAGAGCTTTCCCCACTTGAGCTTTCACTTGGCACCTTTTGGTTTAGATTTTCATTAGTGCCCTTAAACATTGATTTAGGCTCTGATCTTTTTACCATAGGTTCTTAATACCTTTAGGATCACTTAGGATTTTTTTTATAGGTTTTTAGGAGTTAATTTACTATTTTAGTTAGATTTTACATCTAGGCTGTGGTTAGGTTGCCTCTAGCATAGTACTTCCCATAGTTGAACTCCAAAAGTGACCATTAGCTCATGATAAGTTTCCAAACCTTTTCTGATGGTTTAGTAGACATGTTGATGCCTCTGTAGATTGAATCTTAAGGTTTAATTTGGTGCATTAGTTCCCTTTAGAGAGTTGCTTTTAGAGCTTGTAGAATTAGGTTTTTTTAGAGTCTTTAGGAGTTTCTTCCTTTTTCATAATTGTGATTTGCTTTGGTTTGCATTCCATTTCCTACCCAATGATACAAGATTCCTTTGTGGGAGCCTAGTACCTCCTTTGGAAGGACTAAAGGCCTACCACAAAAGGTAAAACCTTTGAGGATACCAATCTTAGGTGAGTGGTCGAGTGCCATGATGGATTCCCTTGGTTTCCATCATGCTTCCCCTCATCATGCAATAATCTTTGTGTTAATTCATATCATCTCTTGATGGATCAAGTTGAAGCTTGAAGATGAAGCACTTACTCCCTTCTCTCTTGGTGGATAACTTGGACATGAAGACAACTACAGACTGTTGGGCTGCTTTGCTGCTAGAAGACTGCTTTGCTGTTGGGCTGCTGGCTTGCTGTTTTGTTTGTTGTATTCTTGTTGATTGACTGTATTTGTGTGATTGTTTATTTGGTGTGTTGCATTAGAATAGGCTTTCATGTAGTTGGTTCTAGGCCTAAGTGCATTGAAAGGTTGAGCTCGGCTCCCTTTGCTTGTTTGTATCAGAGGTTGAGTCTGTCTCCCTCTGCTTGTCTGTTAATGTTTGGCTTTGCTTGTTGGCTGAAGGTTGAGTTTGTCTCCCTTGCCTGTGTGTTGTGTTGCTTTTGCTTGTTTGCTCTAGAGTTGAGTTTGTCTCCTTCTGCTTGTATTGCTGCATTACATGCATTTTACTTACAGTTTTATTCTTTCAGATTATTTCTTTTGTTGTTGCTTTCCTTTGCCATGTTCCCTTAGGGACTCTGACTTATCTTGTTCAAGAGAAGTTAGGACAGACATTAGGATTCTAACCATGCATGATAACATTAGTTAGTTCCCTCATAACCTCAATCATAGGATCAACTTTGCATGACAACTTTAGGATTGGATTAGTTCCCCTTTAGTGCGTCCTTTCTCTTCTCATCTTCAAACATCTTTAAAACACTTAATAAAGATTAACGCGTGTTGTACGCTACGAGCCTTAAGCACTTGAGAAAGGGTTGTTGGATAGTTTCTCTTCAATAGCTTGGATGTTTAGTGTGGTACCCTTTGGGTGACATGCGACGCATTCACTCTTAAGTCCAAGTCTTTAGTGCAACATGAGTTACAAACGAAACTCAAAACACTTCTTCTTTAAAAGACTTCAAAAACAAAGATCAAACTTCTTTTTGTCCCTTGGGACCTTTAATCCTTGGAAATCATTTTCAGATAGAGTTTTGTTAACTCTCGGTTCTACCGCAAACGGTAAACGCCTAAGTCTCCAATGGTCGAGCTGCATACACCAACTGCTGGAATTGTTTGTTAACCGTACTCGGATAAAAAAGACAAACTTGTGTCCCTTCTTATCCCTCACTACGTTTTCTCTGATCTTTTACATCGTGTGAAAGTACGTAGGCACGAGATGCGATATCTCGGCGAGCAACCTTCCCCCCCTTTCACCCGTAGTTAGGCGAACTACATTGACTCTGATTTCTCGTTCCAGACGGGAATACGTAGGCATAGAACTGTTGTGTTCTGCCGAGTCAATTTTCTTTTCTTTTCAAACCAACCTTTTAGCATAGATAGATAACCAACCCGTCAGATAAACACAACAAGCGTGGATCCCGTTGAGTACAACAGGCGTG
The DNA here is from genome assembly GCA_963859935.3 of Lathyrus sativus. Taxonomy (NCBI): domain Eukaryota; kingdom Viridiplantae; phylum Streptophyta; class Magnoliopsida; order Fabales; family Fabaceae; genus Lathyrus; species Lathyrus sativus. The sequence continues at coordinate 152,682,815 of OZ012736.1, read as the reverse complement.
AGGGGTGCTAATACCTTCCCCTTGTGTAACCGACTCCCGAACCCAGACATGGTTGCAATGACCTTGTCTTATACCTTTTCGTCATGTTTTTCCGATCGTTTCCTTTCCTGTTCCGTGGGATAAATAACGAAAGGTGGCGACTCTTCTGTTTTGCCGGCTCCTCATTTTCGCAGTAGCGACAAGTCTTCAATAAACTTCTCTGACGGATTTTCAAAGAGATGCCATTTGATGAAGGATGAGTTGATAATTCTGATAAAACCCACTGGGATAGATAAAATGTCTTGAGGAGACTGCCATTTGTCATCCAAATAGAAATCCTAAGAATACAACCAAACTGCTAAAATAAAGAGCTGCCACTTGTTGTTTGGGTATAACTTGTTGATAAACAATATCCCAATGTTGGAGAAAACTTGTCATCCATGGTGATCTTCGAACAAATTCTCCCCGGGGAGATGAAGTGCAAAATAAATGCACGCTCAATCTAGGTTCAACAGTCTAGAGACATCCATAATGTGATTGTCTGGGACCAAAGTTCAATTCAGGGAGTAACTGAAGAGAAACGGTCAAACAAGACTCAATCTAGTGAGGAGTGAACTCAGCTAGGGTTTGCCTCTATCCAAGAATGGAAAAGAAAACTAAAACAACCTTCTTCCACGTGAATCAAACTCGGTGGGGATTTAGAAATTTTGTGCTTTTTCTACCTAGGGATGACGATTCTATTTGGAAGGAGAAGACAAACCCAATCACTCAGGGATAAACGCATCCAAAAAGCAAACAGACAAGACACACAAATGTAAAATGCATAGATGCCATGTATCTATATGCTATGATTATGCTGACAAAACAAATGAAAAGAGGAAGGGAATCGGGGATGAAATAAACATCTCCGCAAGGATACTCAGCCAAATCTTCACAGATAGAAGTATCACCAAGATGGATGGAAAACACTCATGGGATTATAACATGTCTTCAAAACTCTAAACTTCTCTGGGAAAAGATTATCCTGGTTGGCAATATAACATCTGACTTTATTTGAAGGATTGTTGAGAAGAACCCGGTTGCTTCGTGGGGATTAATATTATGGATACAATAAATATCCGCTTTAGAGGGAACCTTGCACTTGGATCAGAGTGAAGATCTTTCGGGGATGAAATAAACATCTGTGAAGTGAATTAAAATACCTCTTTTCTTGTGAATGTCTAATTAATATTCATATATCAAAGTAATTCGCACGCAAAAGAGTTTTCACAAAGAAAGTTAAGTTTGTTCAAAATTGCTACCAAAATAAAACATTTATTTTGCACAAATATAAAGTAAAAGTAAAGATTTCCTGAAAACTCAATTTCATTTTATTGAATGGTAGCCTGCAAAACAACGTGACTCCATATATTATTACAAAGTCGTAAAATGATGATAATAGTAACCACTGTTTCCCACATAAATTTGAGATTTCCTATGTTCTAAAATTTGTAGTTTAACTGATGAGCTTTAGAGATAGTGGTAATCCTAAGTAATCTTGAATCTAGAAATGTCTTCTTTAAGCATAATATTTCTTGATGGTGTCTATATTCACTAGGCAAGTGATTTCTTCTCCGTCCATAGTTGCTAACATTAAAGCGCCTCCTGAGAAGACTTTCTTGATAACATACAGACCATCATAGTTTGGGGTCCACTTCCCTCGGGTATCGGTAAGGAATGATTGAATTTTTTTGAGTACGAGTTCACCTTCTTTGAACTCGTGTGGTCAAACCTTCTTGTCGAATGCCTTCTTCATCTTTTGCTGGTATAGTTGACTGTGACATAAAGCAGTCATCCTCTTCTCTTCAATCAGATTCAGTTGGTCGTATATGTTTTGACACCATTCAGCCTCTCAGAGCTTGGATTCCATCAGAACTCGCATAAAAGGAATCTCAACTTCTCTGGAAGTACAAGTTCCATACCGTAAACAAGTAAAAAGGGAGTTTCCCCTGTTGACGTGCGTACCGAAGTACGATATCCATGTAAAGAAAATGGGAGCATTTCATGCCAGTTTATACATGACAACCATCTTCTAGATGATCTTCTTTATATTCTTATTAGCATCTTCAACGACCCCATTCATCTTTTGTCGATAAGGAGAAGAGTTACGATGTTCAATCTTGAATTCATAACTCCTTCATCATTCTATTGTTCAAATTGGACCCATTATCTGTAATGATTTTACTCGGCACACCGTATTTGCAGATGAGTTGATTCTTGATGAACTTAACAACTACATGTCTGGTAACATTAGCATAGAAAGAGGCTTCAACCCATTTTGTGAAGTAGTCAATCGCTACCAAGATGAAACGATGTCCATTAGACACTTTCGACTCTATCATACCAATCAGATCGATCCCCCACCTGGAAAACGGCCAGGGAGACAAGATTACATTAAGTAGAGTTGGAGGAACGTGAATTTATCCGCATAGATGTGACACTTGTGACATTTCTTAGAAAATTGGTAACAATCTGATTCCATTGTAATCCAATAGTATCCTGCTCTCAAGAGTTTCTTACCCATAGCATGCCCATTGGCGTGAGTACCAAAAGATCCTTCATGAATCTCTGTCATTAACATTTTGGCTTCTCGCTTGTCAACACATCTTAGCAAGACCATGTCAAAATTCCGCTTATACAATACATCATTGCTCAGGAGAAAGTTACTAGCCAATCTTCTCAATGTCTTCTTATCCTTATTTGATGCCCCATACGGGTACTCTTGCTTTCGAAGAAATAATTCAATGTCATGATGCCAAGGCTTGTCATCTCCAACATTTTCTATTGCAAATATGTAAGCAGGTCTATTTAGACGATTCACATCAATCCTGGGACAATCATTCCACCAGTTTACTACAATTATAGAGACCAACATTGCCAGAGCATCTGCCATTCTATTCTCGTCACGAGGAATATGATGGAATTTGACTCTATTGAAGAACGGTAATAGTCTTCTTGCATAGTCTCTATATGAAATCTGGTTATCTTGACGAGTCTCCCACTCTCCTTTGATTTGGTAGATTACCACAGCAGAATCACCATATACATCCAAATTCTTGATTCTTAGGTCCATTGCCTCTTCAAGACCCATTATGCATGCTTCGTATTCAGCTTCATTGTTGGTACACTTAAATGTTAATCTGGAAGTAAACGGGATATGAGATCTGTGGGGAGTCAAAATGATTGCTCCATTGTGACGGGTAACCTGTCATGCTGCCCAGACTTGTACTTCAAGTCAGTCGTCACGTGTGTGATGTTCAGGAGTTTTGGGGTCAGTGATAGGCGTCACTAATGTGACGGGTAACCCGTCACGAGTCTGCAGTGAGTGCAAATACTTGTGGTGATGGTGTTACATTTTTTATTTTGATTTTTCGACTTTTAGGGATGTTTGGAGTACTGTTATGCAATGTTAGTTGCAATTTAAATGATGTTTAGTATGACTTAACAATTAAGCATGAGTTTAAACGATTTTATGAAGAATTTGGTGAATGACGAATATGTGTGTACGTGATGATCATGTTGTGTTAATTATTGTGAATCATGATGATGTTATGTTGTTGTATAAGAATAATTTGTGTTGTCGAATTGTGGGATGATAGTTCGAGAAGGGAACTATTATCTTTGGGTCAATGAATGTTTTGTTTATTGTAGGGAGGGGACTTTAAACGTTATATTGTCGTTTCATTGACGTGTTATGACATGCATTCATTATGTAGTTGTTGTTGATGAAAAAGGCAAGTTGCAATCCGAGAATGGTAGATTGGTGGCTTGTCCCGAATCCGAGCAGGGTGGATTTGGGGTTCGAGCAGGGTGAGCCCGATTCCTGAGTGAACCAATTGATGATGATATGGTACCATATTCATATGAGTCTAGTTGAAGTTGTAAGTCTCATTACATGATTTAATTGATGAATATGTGATTATTTTATGTATGATGATGGATTAAGTGTGGGAATGATGTTTTGTGATTGATGTGGATTGAGTAGATGTTTGAATTCTATCTTTGACTTTCTGAAGAAGTCTCTACTTAAGGAAATCAGGATTCCTTTTGTAAAGATCTATTAAAGAATCAATCTTTGGCATGTTTGGTTTCTTTAAAGAGGAGTTCCGGAAGCAAATGCATTTCAAGGTACTTGTTGTGGTACAATAAAGCAGAATAGACGTTGTCTACTCAACCTTGATATCATTAATTTATGTGAAAATGGAACTCTTGTTCTGATAGAGTGATGAGGTTCTTCTAAGTGGCATAATAAAGGACTGAATTCACCAGCGGGATGTCTTATCAGAGGTTCTGACATCAAGATGTACTTCAGGGTCTTAGTTCATTTAATGGTACATCATTTAAAGATAAGTTGATCTTCTCGGGTATGAATGGAATTAATGCTTCAAAAAGGTCTATCTAATGCAGTTTAAGGAGTAGATGTTGCAGGTCCAAGGCTTTGTGTATCTTAGATGCCTTGCTATGGAGCAAGTAGGATATGGAATATGAAGATCAAGTTTTCTTGGTAGATCAGAAGTTTTTCTAGAGCTTTGAAAGAAGCTGAGTTAACCAAACTGTGGCATTTGGTTATTTAAGAAGTGTGGTTAAAGAAAATTACTCTTGTGCAGAAGGGTAGTTGTTTGAAGACTAAAGAAGGTTCTGGTTCTGTTCATTTCTTGGAGCTTATGAAGGATGAGTGCCTTCTTTTGGGATAAGTATGAGAGTTTAATTCTCTCTATGTTATGTGGATTTCTCGTTGGTGGAACTATACTTTTTGATGATCTTCAAATTAGATTACTATTCAGATAGTAAGTCCAAGTGGTTATTGTATCAAGAACCATAATGTATGGTGTTTGTGATTAGGATGTCCTAACTAATGTTAGAACATCATTTTGTTTGCTGAACTTGGGGTTCAGATTGTGGAAACTGATATTCACTAGTTGAATCAGAAGTGTTCTAACTTATCATATGGGAGAATGATGAGGTAAAGACTGTCTTGGATTATGGGGCATCTATCTTGTTAGTTCCATGGTTCTATGATATAGAATGGTCCATGGTTCTATGATTGGCTAAATTTTGGTAAAACATGATCCTGCACAGATGATTAAGCAGGCTGTTATAACATATCCATCTGCTGTGGTGACAGAACTGTTGTGGAGTGTTTAAATGTGAATGTCATGCTGAATGTCATGACATCCATCACGACATCCATCTGCTGTCATGATAGAACTACTGTCATGTGTGAGAAACAGCAGGAGTAGTGGTGCAGCAGGAGCTAGCAGGAGCTGATAACAGAACTGCTGTCATGTGTTGACATCTGGTGCAGCAGGAGCTATGTGCAGCAGGAGCTAACAAGAGCAGATGACAGAACTGTTGTCACAGATGCAGAAGGAGTTGATGACAGAACTGCTGTCATGGATGCAGAAGGAGTTGATGACAGAACTGCTGTCATGGATGCAGAAGGAGTTGATGACAGAACTGCTGTCATGGATGTCATACTAAATGTCATGACATCATGTCTGGTACAGCAGGGGCTGCTATGTTATATCTCTTGACAAAAATGTTTTGGTACTATTGGTCATTTCTCATCAGTATGTACATGCCAAAAAGAATCATTAGGAACAAAGTGCAGAATTAATGTGTGTTCATAAAAAGGATCTTTGATACTTTTTAGGGAACTATAAAACATTTGTTTCTACTATCATGAAGAAGATTCTGCAGAAGTGTTCAGTAGGGCAAGCTGGAAAGCAAGTTTAAGTGAAGCTGAATGTCATGACAAATGTTATGACATTGATCCTATGACATCAGACGGATAAGGTTTGTTTTTCTGTTATAATACCTGATATATCTCAGGCTAAATTTCAGGAAACCTATTATGGCTTCTTAGTTATCTCAGGCGAGATTCTAGTCAGGGCTGGACATAACATGAAGCTGTTGTGACCTAATTTGACAGCACCTTGATTTATGGAAATTAGTTTTACTTTGTTAAACCTAATGTTTGTTACTTTTAAACAGCCCAAGCCCAGTCTGCACTACTATAAAAGGAGGAGCAGAAGCAGAGGAAAGCAAGCACTCACATCAAGAACAACTTGAGTGTAAAATATAGGTCTAGGGTTTGAGAGTCCCTTGTGTGTAAGTCACCTTTTGTATCTTTTGATACATTGTGGTAGACATAATTGTGAGTGAAGAAGGCTAGTCTTCACGTGTGAATTCTGTTTAGGAATACTTGTACTCCAAGAAATTGTCTGGTGGATGATTGCATTGGATAGATAGATTCTAGGCTGTGTCTCACTCAAAGATGAGAAGCAAGAGGGTACGAGTTCCTTGATCAAAGTTGTGAAGCAAGATCAAGGTGTGTATGAAGTCTCTCTTCATATTTATTCTGTATTTGTGAATTGTATATCACTGTGGTGATTGAGGGGGAGTGAGTGGGTATACTCAGGTCTAGAGTGTCTCTAGGTTGAAGTGTCATTGGGTAGAGATTATGTGAGAAGTGCAAACTGGCTGTTTGACTTTGAATTGATTATACTAATAGTGAATTTCCTCCCTGGCTTAGTAGCCCCCAGATGTAGGTAATGTTGCACCGAACCGGGTAAACAATTATTGTGTGATTTATCTTTCTGCATTTACAATTCTGCATAATTTAAATGGTTAGATAAATAGGTCTGTCAGCCTGCAGATGTCACAACAGAGGTCATGACGTTGGTCATGACATTGGCACAATTTAAAGAAATTTAAATTGTTCATGATCTGTCCTCGTCCTTGTTTCAGCATAGATCAATGTTCTTGGGACATATGAGATCTGCATATCAGAATTTTAATTGGTATCAGAGCAGGCATCCTGTCTGTTCTGGATGAGATCTTGGGAGATGCTTTCTGGTGTTTTGAACAAGGAGAAGCTGCAGCTAAGTTTCTGAACTTACTAAATGTTTGAGCTGCTGCTTATGGAGTGTTGAAGAAGGCTGTAAAGGAGTCTATATATATGCTACTCTGCCCTCTGATATAGGAGCTTCTATGACCTGCTGTATGTTCTGCCAAAGGAGGAGTGGCTACTTCTGTCTAATGATCTGTTGAATGTTCTGACATCTTGGTTAGGGCATGTTAAAGATGTTCTTTTGGTGGTTTCGCTGCATATTTCTCTGATAAAAGAACTCTGGTGCCCCTGGGAGAGGACTGGCCTATATACATGCTGATATATGGGTGCAAGATGGTGGTCTCTACTACTCTGTGTGGTTTGACAAGCTGCTGATCTTGCTTGTTGCTGATTTGGTTATGCTGCTCTGATTGCTGAAGGTTGTCTTAGAGAAGACAAGTGGGAGGTGATTTATTTTCACCACTCATGACTTGCAAAGGCTAATTCAACAGAGGAAGTCATAGGCAGGTTGAGTCAAGGGTGTCAGCCTTGATGTTTCAGCCTTGGTGTTCCTGAAGTTGTGTGGGTTTAAGATCAATTGCTATTTGTGGACTACACACGTATTTAATTGATTATCCATGAAGTTCACAAAAGGATCTGTTACAAGGATTTAAGATTCATTTCTATTTGAGATATTCTCAAATATCTAATGGATTATCCTTAGTTGATGATCAAGTTGTCTCATCAATTATTGCTCAAGCATCAGGCCCCTGATTTGTGTAATCTACTTCAAGAATCTGATGTTCAACCAGATGTTGAGGCATTCCATCAGCAGAGATGGTGCAGTATTCTGTTGATTCAAGGAGTGAATCACAAGTACCATACGCATGTGTGGTATGATCTGACTTTATTCTAGTAAGTTTCCTGGCAAGAAACTAAGACTAGAATGTAGTGCTGATGGAAGTGGAGATGAAAATAGTTCTCTTGAATCAGCTTACTGGAGTGCAGCAGGTGTGTTCTAGTCTCTACTAGAAACATATCTAGAAAGTTTCCTGGCAAGAAACTGGTCTAGAAGATGGTGCTGGTAGCTCTTCTTGGGTCAGTTTATTTATGATCTAAGCTCACAGGAGCATGAGATCTTGCTCAGCTTGGAGGTCCAGGATAAGTGGCAGTTATCTTTGATTTTCTGAAGAAGTCTATACTTAAGGAAAGCGGGAATCCTTTTGTAAGGACTTGTGTGATCCTTCCTCCCTAAAACAATCAAGCCTTGGCACACTTGGTTTCTCTAAAGAGAAGTTTTCTAGGGCAAATGCAGCTTCAAGATAGCTATTGCAGAATACAGGTTGTCAACTCAAACTTGCTATCAGTAATGATGAGGCTCTTCTAAATGGCATAATGAAGGACTGAATTCATCAGCAGAATGTCTTGTCAGATGATGTGACACCCAGGAGTAACTTTAGGGCCTCAATGGATGTTGTGGTACATCAATTGATGGTAAGTTGATCTGCTCAGGTATGAGTGGAATTGATACCATCTCATGTATTTTGCAGGAGCTGTGTGAAGAAGGAGGTGTTACAGGTCCAAGTCTTGGTATATCTAAGCTGCCTTGGAGCATGTAGGATGTAAAGATCAAGCTTGCTTAGATTTTCTAGATCTCTGAAAGATGTTGAGTAACCAAACAGTGTCATTTGGTTATGTAAGTAGTGTGCCTCAAAAAACTAATCTTGTGCAGAAGGGTAGTATTTGAAGACCAAAGAAGGTGTTGGGTCTGTTCATGCTTGGAACTAATTACTCTTGTGCAGAAAGATAGTTGGTCGAAGACCAAAGGAGGATCTGGTTCTGTTCATATATTAGAGCTTGTGGTAGAAGCCCTAAGTTGTGTATGGAAGATTACCTTCTTTTAGAGAAGTTCTTAATCAAGCTGGTGGAGCTGTGAAGATCTTCAGTTGGATTACTAGGCAGTAGTAAGTCCAGTATGGGCACATAAAGAACCATGGGATGGTGTGTCTGTAATATGAACCATATAATTTGGGAAGATCTCTTGTGGAACTTGTGATTCACTTCTTGACTAAGAAGTACTCTATCTTGTCATACGGGAGAATGATAAGGTAAAAAGACTGTCTTGGAGGATGATGTGAAGACATTATACAAGACTGGAGTGGATCATTGGCTGATTGCATCCTGATGTGGCATATGTAAGTCATCGAGTCACTAGGCGACTCAGAAGTATTCTAACACATCATACGGGAGAATGATGAGGTAAAGAATGCCTTGGAGTATATCTTAGGCTCTATAAAGAAGTAGAGCAATTTGATAACTCTTACTGGATGAGCATGAAGTTGGTCTTGAGATATAATATGGTGATCTTGGAGCATCTTTGGTCAAAGATAGGGGGAGAGCTTTTGGTTGATAGATGTACTATTTGGTTGTGGTTCAAGTAGTAAGTGAATGCGTTCAACATGTGTGTTGAGCAGAGAATGAGTTCTTGAAGACATAAAGATGCATCTTATGTTTTCCATTCATGTGCACTGGTTACCCTTGATATGGGGCGATATACTTCTATCTAGGATGGGTTGCTGCAAGAGTGCATCTATGTGTCAAGATTGTTTGTGGTTTCAAACAAATATGGGACTTGATGAAGGTAGAATGTCAGACAAGATGTTGTGACATTGGGTTACTGCTCCAAGCTCATGGTGAAGATGATAGGGTATTCCTTTTGGGTCTGTCATTAGGTGCCAATGGACCAAATCAGGTTGCACAAAGGTGAAGACCAAGACATCATTAGCTCTGGTTCTGTAAAAGTCAAGGAAACATGGCATTTACCCTGACTTTTTGGAGATCTTACAGATAGTTATCCTGCACCTCTTCTGCTATCTATGAATCAAGGAATGAAAAGATGCAGTGTGTGAATATGAAGATGATGAAGAGAGTCTTCATGTAATTGGGTTCTCTCTCTTAGGGAGAGTACTGATTATGTATGACAGGGGGAGCTGTGTACCCGTCTAATGTGCAGATGCATTACTTGTGTTGACAAGATGCTAATATGAAGCTGAGTACAAAGACTGATGAAGCTCAGGCAAGCGTGTGTCCTGGGACCACTGATGAGAATATGTTACGTGTGGCAAGTATTTAATTGATTATCCCTTAATTAGTGATGACAAAAGTCTCACTCCAAAAGGTGCTGCTTCAGACAAGGCAAGAACTCAAGATCCAATGACTAGGTTCAAAGGATAAATCTATGAGGAGTTCTTACTGTGGAGGAGTGTTTCTCATCATGATGAAGCATGGTTGTGTGTCCCAGCTACTGATGGATCTGGACAAGAGGAGAGGTAGTCCATGCCTTGGTGCTTACAGTCTAACTGATAAAAGCAGGATATTGGATAAAAGAATTATTTCTTAAAGTACTTAAGAATAATTTTTGGAATGTCAGACAGGGTGTCTGAACAGTGTGTCATTGAGGGAGCTACATGAGAGTCTAGTTCTCTCTATGGTTGTCTGATGGACCTGTGGAGCTTTTGCTGCTGTGCCCAGCTGTGTTTAAAGGCTCTGTCCATGGATTGGTGCTGAAGTGGTGCAGTCTTTAGTAGAGGTCAAGCAGCCTGTGAATCTCTTGGTGAGATGACTGGAGGACAACTGAATCCTGCATTGAAGCATGATGCTTCTGATTCAGTGTGTGAGTTTAGCTCTAGTTGATATATGCACACTTACTCCAATTTTTGTCAATTTTTGACTAAACCAAGGGGGAGTAAAGTTCTGTTTATCTGGTGCAACTATCAAGGGGGAGCATGATAGTGTGTAAGGCTGAAAAAAATACTGTTGCTGCCCTGATAAGGTGTTTGGTTGTTTTAGCCAAAATTTGCCAAAGGTGGAGATTGTTAGTTCCATGGTTCTATGATATAGAATGGTCCATGGTTCTATGATTGGCTAAATTTTGGTAAAACATGATCCTGCACTGATGATTAAGCAGGATGTTATAACATTTCCATCTGCTGTGGTGACAGAACTGCTGTGGAGTGTTTTAATGTGAATGTCATGCTAAATGTCGTGACATCCATCACGACATCCATCTGCTGTCATGACAGAACTGCTGTCATGTGTGAGAAACAGTAGGAGTAGTGGTGCAGCAGGAGCTAGCCGAAGCTGATAAACGAGCAGGAGCTGATAACATAACTGCTCTCATGTGTTGACATCTGGTGCAGTAGGAGCTATGTGCAACAGGAGCTAACAAGAGCAGATGATAGAACTGTTGTCATGGATGCAGAAGGAGTTGATGACAAAATTTCTATCATGGATGTCATACTGAATGTCATGACATCATGTCTGGTACAGTAGGGGCTGCTATGTTATATCTCTTGACAGAAATGTTTTGGTACTGTTGGACATTCCTCATCAGTATGTACAGGCCAAAAAGAATTATTAGGAACAAAGTGCATAATTAATGTGTGTTCATAAAAAGGATCTTTGATACTTTTTAGTGAACTATAAAAAATTTGTTTCTACTGTCATGAAGAAGATTCTGCAAAAGTGTTCAGCAGGGCAAGCTGGAAAGCAAGTTTAAGTGAAGCTGAATGTCATGACCAATGTTATGACATTGATCGTATGACATCAGACGGACAGGGTTTGTTTTTCTGTTATAATACTTGATATATCTCAGGCTAAATTTCAGGAAACCTCTTATGGCTTCTTATTTATCTCAGGTGAGATTCTAGTCAAGGCTGGACATAACATGAAGCTGTTGTGACCTAATTTGACAGCACCTTGATTTATGGAAATTAGTTTTACTTTGGTAAACCTAATGTTTGTTACTTTTAAACAGCACAAGCCCAGTCTGCACTACTATAAAAGGAGGAGCAGAAGTAGAGGAAAGCAAACACTCACATCAAGAACAACTTGAGTGTAAAATACAGGTCTAGGGTTTGAGAGTCCCTTGTGTGTAAGTCATCCTTTGTATCTTTTGATACATTATGGTAGACATAATTGTGAGTGAAGAAGGCTAGTCTTCACCTGTGAATTCTGTTTAGGAATACTTGTACTCCAAGCAATTGTCTGGTGGATGATTGCATTGGATAGGTAGATTCTAGGCTGTGTCTCACTCAAAGCTGAGAAGCAAGAGTGTGTGAGTTCCTTGATCAATGCTGTGAAGTAAGATCAAGGTGTGTATGAAGTGTCTGTTCATATTTATTCGGTATTTGTGAACTGTATATAACTGTGGTGATTGAGGGTGAGTGAGTAGGTATACTCAGGTCTAGAGTGTCTCTAGGTTGAAGTGTCATTGGGTAGAGATTATGTGAGAAGCGCAAACTGGTTGTTTGATTTCGAATTGATTATACTAATAGTGAATTTCCTCCCTGGCTTGGTAGCCCCCAGATGTACGTGATGTTTGTTGCACCCCAAAATTTGACCAACATTTATTTACCTAGCTTGTGTTCACTAGCATTATCATCTGCATCTCATTGATATGTATGCAGTAGATCAAGAGGTATGATTACCCATCAAGAGCTGTATGAGACTTTGAAGCTAGCCAAGAAGGCTATTCAGATGATTAAGGGTTGATATCCTTGTCAGAGAAGTTAAGAGATCCTCAGAGAGATTGGTGGAAACCAAGGTTGTGTGCCTCATAACTTGAGAGTTGTGGGGGCTCCTCAGATGATTCTGAGGCTATGAGGATGGGCTTAAAGCTTTTAGAGAGCTTATGATATGTCTTGAAAGCCATCATGAGGCCTAGAGAGGTTAGTGTACAAGTTTAAGAAGACTCAGCCATGAGTGGGGGCAATTAGGGTTTAACTGGGTCAACCCTAGGTCAACTGTTGATTTGGAGAGGGTTGAGACCTAATCCAAGAGCCATGTGATCATGGATTGATGCATTGAGATGCTATAAGGATGATTCCTAGACCAACTCATCATGATTGAGGAGTTTGAGAAGTTTCAAGCTAGGGTTTCTAAGGCTTGACAGTGTAAAATCCTCTAGTTTGATCCCTATCTTCAAGGCAGTTTAGCTCAAGATGTGAGTGTCATCTCATCTTACCCCCAACATTAATGTTGTAGAGCTTGTTCTTAGCTTTAATTTGAGTACTAGAAGTCCTTGATAGGATTTGTAGAGCTCAAGTTATGACTTTGACAAGTTACAGGTCATCTGAGGTATGTGAATCTGGGTCCTTGAAAGTCACCCAACTTGCATCCAACTTTTGCCCAAGTAGGAGGATTCCTATGAACTCTTGGTCAACATGAATGTTGTTCCTCATCTTCTTAGCTTTCTAGAGATTACTAGAAGTTCTTGATAGGATTTGTAGAACTCAACTTATGGCTTTGACAAGTCAAGGGCATTTTGGTCATTTGGATATTATAGGTCATTTCAAGCATAAGGCCATATCTCCTATTTCCAAGCTTCAAATGGAAAAATCTTCAACATCAAACTTGCTTAGAATGATGTTTTAAGGCTAGTAGGGAGGTCATGAGATGTTGAAAATGCTTGTAGCCCAAAGTGATAAAAATGACCTAAAACGGAGGCATAAGTTAAATAAGTTCAAATTGGAAATTGGAAATTCCAAGTTACACATCCAAACCATGGCATATAATAGGTCATTTTGACTCTAAAAGACATTATAAAAACAATGGTTCAGCCACAATTTTGAATTGAAGCCTAGATCATGGGGCTGCTTTGGAAATTGGTTGCTTGCATCTTAAGGTTCAAATGCAAAACATAAGGAAAGGCAATGTATGAGCTTGCTAAGTATCTTAACACATCCTATATCTCTTCTAGGGAGATTTTCAAGTCAGTTACAAGGGCTGCAAGGGCTATGTCATGAGGTGAGGCATGAGATGAATGAATTCATAATCTCATGACATGAGAATTCCAATTTCTCATTGGATGGTTCCAGATGGTTCTAGATGATTCTAAACCACTCTATATAATGTATAGAACTTGCTCAGATGCAAGGTTGGTGTAAGATTTGAGAGAAGAGAGAGTTAGCCATTTCACTTGCTTCCATTGCAAGTTGAAAGCAAAATCCACATTCTGATTCAATTCCATTCATTCTTTCAATCCAAACACATTCCTCTGATCATAGTGAAGCTGTGCAGACCAATTTGAGAGCAAAACCATGGAGATTTGAAGAGTTGGCATTTGGATTTTCAAGATTGCAAGTCACCATCGAATTCTGAGATTCAAGCATTCTCCATCAAAACTTTTGCAAACAGTAGCAAGATCATCATTCAGGGATCGATTCTAAAGAGTTTGAAGGCTTGAAGTGAAGGTTTACACCATCTGTTCATCAAGATTCAACAGGTTAGTAACTTTTCTTCTACACCATGAGTTAGGCATAATTAGCAAGAATTGTTAGGCTAGAACGGTTAGAGACCAATATGAGATGGATTCTGAACAGTTTGGGAGCAATTGGTGAAGTTTCAGTTGGTGTCACCATTTTTGTTTGGACCAAGAACTCGAGTTATGGTGAGCTATAGCATGAATTAGATATCAAGAATCAATCAGTGTGAGTTGGTGATCAATTTGAGGTAGTTAATTGCAAGAATTGTTGAAGTTGATGTTTGAGCATATCTTTGATCTGGGATCGGGTTTGGAGATCTAGGATGTTTCAATTGATTTTAAGACCATGGTTAGATTCAACATGGAATTCTGGATAGATTAGGGTTTGGAATTTTGGTTTTTCATGGAGAATTGATGAGGTTCGAGTTTGATGAAGATGGAGCTTGAAGCTCTGCTTCCACGGATGTTTCAGTTAGAACCCTAGCCGGAGGAAGAAGATGAGGAGATGGCCGTTAGATCAAAAGCTGACCCTTGACTAAGACCAAGATCCAAGGGCTGAGATTCAATTTTGCTAGAAGGGGGAAAATATGAAGACCATGAAACGCATCGTTTCATTAAAAGGGGGATTGGGCTGGGTTACTAATCACACCCCAGATCATGGCCCATGTTTATTTTGTACTGATTTTCATTGCTTTATGCACCGCTTCTTTTTCATTTTCTTTATGTTTTTGATTTAATTTCTGATTAAATAATTGGGCCTAGCGCGCCTCACTAATTGCACCCCCATTTTGAGCCCATCTGCATTTTGAACTGAACATACTTGCTATTCACACCAATATTTTCATATTTTAATTTCTTTTCCTCCATTTTTCATTAATCTTGGAAAAATCATAATAATTAGAGAATTAATGGTTTTTGCATGGGGATTTTTTCTCCCATTTCATGATAATGTCTAGAAAATTATGAAACCAAAATATTTGCATTTCATGCATTTTTAATATTGTTTGTGTATTTTCTCTTTTAATAGCTTTTTAATTCTTTTATGTTGAGGCATAGATTTGTAGAATTTTGTTAAGCTAGTTCCCTTTGAATTTTTAGGCCATTCTTTTTAGGATAGTTAGATTAGGACTTTAGTTCCCCCTGGATTTATTCCATAATTTTGTGATGAATTTTTGATTAGTTTTTCTTAGATGATTTTTGTAGTTGATGATTGTTTGTGTTACCCTTGTGGGCTTGTATTTTTGTTTGCTTTGCTTTGTGGGCTTGGATAGCTTGGTCTTGCTTTGAGGATCATTGAGGAGCATAGTAGAAGACTTGAAGTTGATTGAGGAGCTTGAGAGCTTGATCTTGTTTGTTTTGTTGTTGTTAGGGTTAGGGATTAAGAAGAGCTTAGACCTAGTTAACTTCTTTCTTAAACCTGGATGGTATCTTTCACCTCCATTCCTCCCTATGATTCAAAGTCCTTCCATGGTATTCGCCTCTCTCTTTTGGAGGGATAAGTGATTGTACCTAGGAAGTAGAACTTTTGAGGGAACCATTCCTTTGATGTTGAACCCTTATAGGTCACCTTTGGTGGTCAATAAGCAGTTTAACACCCTAGCTTATCCAGTTAAGTGATTTCCTCTGGTTTGAGTATCTTGAGAGATGTTGAGCTTGAGTTTGAAGAAGAAGACTTCATTGAAGAGTATGGAAGAGGATGATTCCTTGAGCATTGCCATTCCAGCTGAAGCTTGAAGAGCAACAAGAGCAAGTTGATACTTGAAGACCCAATGAAGATCCAGTAAAGACTGAATGAAGAGCTGAGGCTTAAAGACTGAAGGATGAAGTTGACATTTCCAGGATTGAAGACCCCTCTGTGAAGCTAAAGCTTATAGGAGGAGAAGACCAAGTTGAGACTGGTCAAGCAAAGAGAGCTTGAGATCTTGAAGACTAAGTTGATACTTAGGAAGAGGATTCAGTTGAGATTGATTCTGAAGAGCTGAAGCTTGAAGATCAAAGGAAGTTGATACTTACTTTGAAGCTTGAAGATCAAAGGAAGTTGATACTTACTTTGAAGCTTGGGGATCCTGAAGGAATCAAGTTGATACTTGTGGTTAATAGTGAAGCCTGAAGGTGGAACTGATCAAAGAGCTGAAGCTTGAAGGAGAAGATAAGTTGAAAGTTATGTTGAAGGGTTGAAACCTGGAAAAGCAAATTGATATTTGTCAAGAGTGATGGAAGTCTGAAGACTGAGTTGCTGTTGGAAGAGCTGAAGCTTGAAGTTGAGAGAGGAGTTGATCTGCTTTCTTATCTTTTTCTTTTCTGTATTGATGTGTTTTGTTTGACTTGCTTTATGCATTAGGATAAGTCCATATCTAGACTAAGTAGAATCTAGGAGCATGATTGCATTAGAGGCTGAGTTTCTCTCTCTGCTTGTATTGTTACTGTATGGCTTTGCTTGCGGGTATTCGGTAGAGCCCAGCTCCCTTGCCCATGTGGTTTGTTTTGCCTGATAGCATGCCTTTATTTCTTCTGTATGATTGCAGTTTACTGTTTGCTTGATAGCATGTTGTTTTATCTTTCAGTATGATTACTGTTATTCATTCTGGCTTGAGGTTGAGATCAGCTTGTGGAGGCTGAAGCCCCACACACATTTCCTCCCTCACTTGCATTGCATGCATTTTACTGTTTAAGCCGATGCTTTGTCTGTTTTGGTGTATCATTGACATGATCCCTTAGGACTCTCATTTCCTTTGATAAGGAATTGATGATAGAACTTTAGGTTGAAACCTATGCATGACAACTTCTAGGAGTTCCCTGTTCAAACCTCAACCATAGGATGAATCCTTGGCATGACAACAGTAGGACTTGATAGTCTCCCTCCTAGTTGGGAATGTTCCCTTCTCATCTCAAAACAGTTTAAGATACAGTAATCATGAATGATTTCTTTCATACGTTACGAGCCTTAAGCTATCTGAGAAAAGATTATGGGAGAGTTTCTTTTCCACAGTCTGGATGTTTAGTATGGTACCCTTTAGGTGACATGCGACGCATTCACTCTCAGGTCATAGTCTCTAGTGCGATTGAAATTGCAAACACAATAAAAAACACTTCTTCCGTAAAAGAAAGGAAATAATGCGTAGTGTCCCGAACTACGTAAGCTCTGATCTTTCATGCCGTATGAGAGTACGTAGGCACAGTACTGATGTATTGGCGAGCTACCTTCCCCCATAACCCGTTGTAGGTCGAACTACGTTGACTCTGATTTCTCATTCTCTGATGAGAATACGTAGGCATAAAGCGCGACGCTTTGCCGAGTCAGTTTCTTTTCTGTTTTAAACCAGCCTTGATAGGTAGATAGATAAAACCAACCCGTCCAAGTAAACACAACAAGCGTGGATCCCGTCGAGTACGACGGACGTGAGGGGTGCTAATACCTTCCCCTTGCGTAACCGACTCCTGAACCCAGACAATGGTTGCGACGACCTTGTCTTACCCTTCTTCGTTTGGTTTTTCCGATCGTTTCCTTTCCCGCCCCGAGGGATAAATAACGAAAGGTGGCGACTCTTTTGTTGTGCCGGCACCTTATTTTCGCGCAAGCGACAGCTGGCGACTCTGCTGGGGATCGAACCCAGAATCTCTGGTTCTCCGGTTCCCCTGCGAGAGTCAATCCTAGCGCTTGTATGATTACTTGTAGGGTTGTGTTTATTTATCGCACTTTATTTCCCGCATTTTATTTTCAGTATGATATGATTATCTGTGCTGTTGTGGGAAGGGGCATTCTGATGAGTGAGAAGCCAGACCCAGGCTTGAGTGTACCATAGAATTAGTTGTGGAAATTAGTGGGCGCGTGCTTGCTTTGCAGGCACTAGTGTCTCATGAAATCCACGCTCAGACGAGGTTCTCCCGGTTGGCTTCTCTTTCAACCCTTTGGGTTGAGACGGTTGCTGGTTTGGTGGATTGTCGACTCTGGGGACCGATCATTTGTGATTCAGCCGAGTGAGGCCGCTTCATGAGCTGGTGATGCCACACCTTCTGGGTATCGTATCACCCCTCTTGAATGTCTATGACGCTGATGAACGCATAGGATGCCGAACTTGAGTCAGTTTAGGTCCATATCTATGAGCAGGGTTGGGTTCATTGCAAGAAACTTTGACCTTCAGACCACCTGGTTTTCTTGACAGTGAATCAGTTTTGTTGGATCAGAGGATCTTATCAGCAGATGTATGTTTGTTGTTGATAGAGCAGATTTTTGATTTGGGGTCTGAAGATCTCATCAGCAGATGTATGTTTGTTCTTGATAGAGTAGATTTTTGATTTAGGGTCTGAAGATCTCATCAGCAGATGTATGTTTGTTCTTGATAAAGTAGATTTTTGATTTGAGGTCTGAAGATCTCATCAGCAGATGTATGTTTGTTCTTGATAGAGCAGATTTTTGATTTGGGGTCTGAAGATCTCATCAGCAGATGTATGTTTGTTCTTGATAGAGCAAATTTTTGATTTGAGGTCTGAAGATCTCATCAGCAGATGTATGTTTGTTCTTGATAGAGCAGATTTTTGATTTGGGGTCTGAAGATCTCATCAGCAGATGTATGTTTGTTCTTGATAGAGCAGATTTTTGATTTGGGGTCTGAAGATCTCATCAGCAGATGTATGTTTGTTCTTGATAGAGCAGATTTTTGATTTGGGGTCTGAAGATCTCATCAGCAGATGTATGTTTCTTCTTGATAGAGCAGATTTTTGATTGGGGTCTGAAGATCTCATCAGCAGATGTATGTTTGTTCTTGACAGAGCAGATTTATGGGTCCTACATCAGAGGTCCTTATTATCAGACATTTGTTCTTGACAGAGCAGAATTATGATCCTATGTGTATGGCCCTATCAGATGGTGGTTCTTGACAGAGCAGATTTATGGTCCGATACCAGGGTTTTCTTCTTATCAGATGCAGTGGTTGTTCTTGATAGAGTAAGATTATGGTTTTGTTGATACAAAATCTCCACAGCAGTTGCCTTGGTCTCCTATTGCATGATTGCATTTTTCATTAGTTTGCATATTCATTTGCATTTCATTAACGTGTGTCTGTGTTGCAGGTACCGTTTTCCCCGATCCAGGATTTCGTGCCTCCTATTGTATTATTATGGGCTTTCTGAGGAAGACCGTGGCTTACAAGTTCCCTGCCCCTGATGTGGTTAAGTTGACCGGTTTGATAGCTTTAGCAGATGATTCTGTGAGGGATGAGTTCATAAAATCTTACGGCAAGTTGCTCAGTTTGGTTTATAAATCTTCTGCGTTTGAGGTGAATGGGTTGCACGCTCTGCTGCAGTTCTACGACCCTCCGTTAAGATGTTTCACTTTCCAGGATTTTGTTCTCGCACCCACGCTGGAAGAGTATGCTGATTTGCTAGGTGTGCCTATCAAGAGGCAGATGCCTTTTGTTCATATGGATGTTGAGCCTGATCTGGCCGGTTTAGCTCCGTCACTTCATCTGGATGCCTCCGAGTTAGTATTGACTAGTTGGAACAAGGTTCCCGGGTTCTCCTTGCAGTTTCTAGTGGGTAAGGCTCAGCAGTGCACCAAAGACGGATGTTGGGTCGCGTTCAATGCCATCCTCGCTTTGTGCATATATGGCATCATTTTGTTCCCCAATATGCCTGATTTTGTAGACTTTGATGTGTTTCACATCTTTGCTTCAGGGAATCCAATCCCTACCTTGATAGGAGATGTCTACCATTCTATCCACTACAAAAACGAGAACAGGAGGGGTAAGAATGTCTCATGCTGTGTACCCTTGCTTTACAAATGGCTTGATAGCCATCTGCCCAAGAAGGGTCCTTTTGCTTCGTCTGCAACCACAGCTTAGTGGTCCAAGCGTCTGATGAGTTTATCTATAGAGGATATTGACTGGTTTGACAAAGATAGGTTGGGTACTGAGGTGATCTTCAGTTGCAGCAGGTTTCCAAACGTGCCTTTGATAGGCAGGAAGGGCTGTATAAACTACAATTCGTCGTTGTTGGTCCGACAGTTCGCATATGCTTTGAGAACTCCGCCGAAGGATGAAGAGGTACAGGAATCTCTGTACCTCACTGGTCTTCTAGAGGGGGATCTGTTGTCCAAGCTTCAGCACGCGTGGAATGGTATCAGTAAGCGAGGAAAACCTTTGCTGGGAAAAAGCAACAATCAAGCCTACCCTCCGTACGTGACTTGGATCAAAGACATGGCAAATGCTATAGGGATGTCGTTTCCTCATGCCAAGCCAGAAAGCCCTCCAATGATTGAAGAGCTTACTACTGTGCCCATTCAGCAGCATAATCAGGTGTTGGCTGAGCGAGATGATATGAAGCGGGCAAACGAGGAACTGGAGAAGGAATTGGCTCAGCTCCGAAGCTAGAGGAACGAAGCCGTTCATTCTTTCAAAAGGCAAACAAAGCTGGTGAACCAGCTGGGGACAAACCTGACTAAGCAGATAGTCGAGCGTGAGCGCATGGGTCAAGACTTTAAAGCTGTCAACGACGTACTGGCTACGAAGAAGCAGCACTTGGACGAAGCGTATCAGAGGATATCCAAGTTCAACCAGCACTGGAAGGCTTCCCTGGCCACCAGGAAAGAGCGGGAGGATAAGCTGATGCTACAAATCTCCAAGCTGGAAGCCCAGGTGAAGGATAGTGAAAAGAGGTTTGATGAGGAAACCGTTCGCAAATACACCGCCGAAGGCCAGCTCAACAAAGCTCTCGCTAACCTGAAGGAGCGCAAGCTGACGTTTGAGTCCAAGAAGCGGAAGTTAGAAGATTGCTTCGGCGAAGGAGCATGGGAAGGGTCGGTCGAAGGACTTCAGTATACCATTGTGCAGAGGGAATTACTCGTCGAGGGGTTACTCACTCTGCAAGATCATCCAGAAACAAAGGAGTTGTTAGAAGAGTATCGCGCCCGTGGCCGTACTTGACTATTTGTATTCCTTTTGTTTTGATCATTGTTGTATGCTGACCATCACCAGGCTTGTTGGCTGAGGTCACGCTGTTGATTCATCTTGTACCCGCTGATGTTATGTACTGCCTTGATAGGCTTTCTTTATATATGAGATTGTTGTTTCCGTGATTGGACTCGGACTTCTTCTTATTCACAGCACTGGCACTCAGGCACTAGGATCGGGGGAGATCTCCCTAACACACAAACACATGCATGCATTTGCATGACGAGCATTTTGTTGTTTTTCCTAACCCTTCTGTGTTTAACAGGTTGTCACTGGTTTTTACAGGTTGTCCCAAGTTGTTTCCGGTGGTTCCAGGATTGATCAGAGACCAATTCACCGCTATCCTACTAGAGCTAATCAGACAAGGATCATGGAGCAAGTGCAAACTGATGTTCAGGAACTCCGCGAAAGGATGGATCGCTTCATGGAGCTCATGCAAGTGGTCGCCAATGGCCAGGATCAGCTCAGAACTTTGGTTCAGCCTTTGATTTCCAGGGTTGATAGCAACGACGTGCTCCACGGTGGGACCGTGCCTACTCCTCCACCAGTTGAAACTCCACAGAATGGTGTTCCCGTGACCGGAGGTAACGGCAGTGCTAATGGCAATGTGATGGCCAACATCGGACTCAATGCGACGGGCGTCGGTAATGGGAGTCTGGGAGCTAATGTCAATATCGGGCCGGGCAACGGCAATGCAGGCGTCGGGAATCTGTTTGTGCCTCAGCCATGGTTAGAGGATCGTCAGGATGATGTGTTCTCTCAGAGAGGTGCTGAAGGGGAGCTGAATGCTGAAGCGCAGCTTAGATTCAAGGCACTGGAAGACAAGATGAGAGATATCAAGAATCAGAATACTTTGGGCGTTGATATGTCCAAGCTGGGATTGATTGCTGATTTCAAGGTGCCTCCTAAGTTCAAGGTACTTGACTTTGAAAAATATAAGGGCACCACTTGCCCTCGTGTCCACCTGAGGTCGTATTACAGAAAGATGTCTGCTCATTCCGAAGATGAGAAGTTGTTGATGCACTTCTTTCAAGACAGTCTTTCCGGGACATCCCTCGAGTGGTACATGGGTCTGGAGCCCACTAGTGAGCGTACATGGAAGGATCTTGCTGAAGCATTTGTGCACCACTACCAATACAATAGCGACTTGGCCCCGAACCGAGTCCAGCTGCAGAACCTATCGCAGAGGAACAATGAAGGGTTTAAGGAGTACGCCCAGCAGTGGCGTGAGTTGGCAGCCAGGGTTCAGCCGCCGATGGTTGAACGAGAGCTCGTGCAGATGTTTGTAACCACCCTCCCAGGGGTTTACTATGAAAAGTTAGTCAGCGGTATGTCTGGGAAGTTCTCAGATCTCATTATCATGGGTGAGCACGTCGAGAATGGGATCAAGATCGGGAAAATTCAAGGTGAGTCATCCTCAGCTGGAGGAGGAGGAAAGAAACCTTATGATGGCAAAAGACGAGAAGGAGAAGCGAGTGCTGTGACCAACGCTCGAAGGAAGGGTAAAGGTCCTCACCAGCAGGTGGCCAGTATAAATATCCCGGCAGCTCCGCAGCAGCAGCAGCAACCGAATCAACAGGGATATAGAAAGTATCAGAATCGGGCATCTTTGGCAAACCGGCACTTCGAGGCACCGCCCATGTCGTACGCGCAACTCTTACAGACTTTGCTTCAGCTACAGTTGATCCAGAAGAGGACGATGGCTCCCTTGACAGGGGCACCTCCGCCAGGGTACGACACAAATGCCACTTGTGAGTTCCACTCAGGGGCACCAGGCCACACAATAGAGAATTGCAAAGCCTTCAAGCATAAGGTGCATGACATGGTGGATGCCAAGATCATCAACTTCTCCGATAATGTGCCCAATGTCACGAAGAATCCTATGCCGAATCATAGGGGAGGCGGAGTGAACGCCATTATCGAAGAAGAGAGTGCAGATTTGTTGACTGACGTCAAAGATCTGAAGACGCCGCTTAGCTTCGTTAAAGCTAAGTTGCTGAAAAGAGGGTTCTTTCCAGTTTGCGGAGAGCTATGTATGGACTGTGCCACACGTCCAGATGGATGTGGGCAGTTGGTAGAAGGAATTCAAAGTCTGATGACTGAAGGGATTCTGCAGTTTAGCCGGAGGGCTGAAAGTGGATCAGGAGAGGTAGTGCTGAAGCAAGCCGATGAAGTCGCCACCATCACCATCCCTCGCCGGCCAATAACTATTTCTGCGCTCAGGCCGCTCACGATTACCATCACCAAGGCTGGGCCGATACCGTTCGAGAGCACTAACGCTGTTCCGTGGCATTATGGGGCTGAAGTCTACTGCAACGGACAGAGGTTGGAGCTGGAACCGTATGGATCGACTATGGAGAACCTTGCGGGAATCAGTGGTATTACTCGCAGCAGGAGAGTATTTGCACCACCAGAGGCTGTGGCAGATAAAGCGGTCAGAGCTGAGGCGGCCGATAAAGGGAAAAGTAAAGTCGTTGAAGAGGCCCAGTGTGGGGTAGAAAGAGACTTGCTTGTTAAAGATGCCAAGGAGTTCATGTGGTTGATTAAAAAGAGCGACTACAAGATTGTAGATCATCTCCATCAGACGCCCTCGAAGATTTCCATTCTAAACTTGTTGCTGTGTTCTGAGGCACACCGCAACGCGTTGCTGAAGGTGTTGAATGCTGCGTATGTACCGCAAGAAATATCGGTGAATCAGCTAGAAGAGGTCGTAGCCCACGTAAATGCTGGGAATGGGCTAGGGTTCACAGACCTGGAGCTGACGCCAAAAGGGAGGAATCACAATAGCGCCCTGCACATCTCGATAGAGTGCAGGGGCACGATTATGTCGCACGTGTTGGTGGACACGGGTTCGTAACTTAATATGCTTCCGAAGAAGGCATTAATGAAGTTGGATACTCGTGGAGTGATCTGCACACCCAGTGATCTGGTTATGAAGGCGTTCGACGAAACTAAACGCCATGTTTTCGGGGAGGTGACCCTGTCGATCCAAGTTGGGCCGGAAACGTTCGACGCGGTCTTTTATATTATGGACATCATGCCTGCCTACAGTTGTCTCTTGGGCCGGCCATAGATCCACGCTGCTGGTGTCGTGACCTCTACGTTGCACCAAAAGCTCAAATATGTTGTCGGAGGAAGCATCGTAACCGATTGCGGCGAGGAGGACATAATGGTGAGCCATTTGTCATCCTTTGAGTATGTTGAAATGGATGGCGAAATCCATGAGACTCTATGCTAAGCGTTCGAAGCTGTCAAAGTGAAGGACGTAGCTCCTGTGGTCACGGAAAAGCAAGAGATGACTCTCTCCTCGTTCAAGGAAGCTTGGGCCGTTGTCCAAGCCGGATCTACCCCGGGCTGGGGGCGAATTTTGGAGATACCCAACAAGCAGGATAAGTTTGGGTTGGGATATTCTCCTGGAGCTGAAGCTTCTTCTTCGGCTAGTAGTGCGTCTCGAGGTAAAGGGCCGATCAAGTTTACCCGTGGCGGAGTAATATTCGAAAGCATCAACGCGATGTCTGAAGACAGCGGGGATAGCGACTATGACCTCGACTCTTGGATCCAGCCAAGCAAGCCAGGCGAGGGCCTCAACAATTGGTCCGTCAAGGATATCATCCCGATGACAAGCGAAGAGTAATGATTTACTTTTTCCAATCATTGTACAACCCTATGTCCTACCCGGGGCATAGTGGTTTTATTGTCAGGGCCTTGTTGGATTATGTACATGCATTTTGTTAATAAATCAAAGGTGTTTTCTTTGTATTCAAATATTGTGATCTCTGTTATTCCTGTTTTATATTTGTTTTGAAAAACAATAAAATGGCAATGGGGTTTGTGCTAACCTGCACATCCTTGTTTTAAACTTAACCCTTGTTATTGCAGGATCCATATAACAGATGACATCGACTCTGGACCTTCTACGGCTCACCTCGACTTCGATTTCCCGATCTATCAAGCCGAAGAAGAGATTGATGAAGACGAAGACCTTCCTGAAGAGTTGGCCCGCTTGTTGAAACAAGAGGAGAAAGTTATTCTGCCTCATGAGGAGGAGATTGAGATCGTGAATCTGGGTTCTGAAGAACTCGTCAGAAATGTCAGGATAGGGGCTGCATTGCAGAATGATGTCAAGCAGAGATTGGTCGAGATGCTAATAGAGTATAGTGACGTCTTTGCTTGGTCATACGAAGATATGCCCGGACTTGACACGGACATCGTGGTCCACCACTTGCCGCTGCGAGAAGATTGCCCTCCCGTTAAGCAGAAGCTTAGGAGGACAAGACCGGATATGGCCGTTAAGATCAAAGAAGAAGTGCAGAAACAGCTTGATGCTGGCTTCTTAGCGGTCACCACTTACCCTCCGTGGGTCGCCAACATAGTGCCTGTCCCGAAGAAGGACGGTAAGGTACGCACGTGCGTCGATTATCGGGATTTGAATAGGGCGAGCCCTAAAGATGATTTCCCGCTGCCTCATATCAATGTGTTGGTCGACAACACAACCCAGTTCTCCGTGTTTTCGTTCATGGATGGCTTCTCCGGTTACAACCAGATCAAGATGGCGCCGGAGGACATGGAGAAAACGACGTTTATCACTCCTTGGGGAACATTTTGCTATAAGGTAATGCCTTTCGGTCTGAAGAGCACAGGGGCCACTTACCAACGAGCAATGGTAAATTTGTTCCATGACATGATTCATCATGAGATTGAAGTCTATGTTGATGACATGATTGCGAAGTCCCAAACGGAGGAGGGACATCTGGTCAATTTGCTGAAGCTTTTTGAGAGGCTTAGGAAGTTCAGGTTGAGGCTGAATCCTAACAAATGTACTTTCGGAGTACGGTCCGGAAAGTTACTGGGGTTTATCGTGAGTGAAAGAGGCATTGAGGTCGATCCTGCGAAGATAAAAGCCATACAAGAAATGCCAGTGCCAAAAACAGAAAAAGAAGTTCGTGGTTTCTTGGGCAGAATAAACTACATTGCAAGGTTTATCTCTCAGCTCACGGCCACGTGTGAACCGATGTTCAAGCTTTTAAAGAAAGATCAGGCGATTACCTGGAATGAGGATTTCCAGAAGGCATTCGATAAGATAAAGCAGTATCTTCAGGAACCTCCAATCTTGATACCCCCAGTGGCTGGACGGCCTCTAATCATGTACTTGACAGTTCTTGAGAATAGTATGGGGTGTGTTCTCGGTCAGCACGACGAGACGGGCAGAAAGGAGCATGCCATTTATTACTTGAGTAAGAAGTTCACGGACTGTGAATCTCGATACTCGATGCTGGAGAAGACGTGTTGTGCACTAGCCTGGGCTGCCAAACGTTTACGACAGTACATGCTCAATCACACCACCATGCTAATTTCGAAGATGGATCCGATCAAGTACGTCTTCGAAAAGCAGGCTCTTTCGGGCAGGATTTCCAGATGGCAAATGGTGTTGACGGAATATGATATTCAGTATGTGTCCCAGAAGGCCATCAAGGGAAGCGTATTGTCTGATTACCTTGCCGAACAACCGATCGAGGATTACCAGCCGATGAAATTTGAATTCCCTGATGAGGATATTATGTTTCTCAAAGCGAAGGATTGCGATGAGCCGTTGCCCGACGAGGGGCCAGATAGGAAATCCCAGTGGAAATTGATATTCGACGGGGCGGTTAATTCCTATGGAAGTGGCATTGGGGCGATCATCACAACTCCCCACGGATCCCACATCCCGTTCACTGCGAGACTGACGTTTCCAGTCACCAATAACGAGGCGGAGTACGAAGCATGCATTATTGGTCTAGATGAGGCAATTGATTTGAGAATCAAGAACCTAGACGTATATGGTGACTCGGCGCTTGTGATCAACCAAATTAAAGGGGAGTGGGAGACTCGTCAATCGAATTTGGTGTCGTACATAAATTATGCCAGAAGGCTACTTCCGTTCTTTGATCGAATGGAACTCCATCATGTGCCCAGAGCAGAAAATCAGATGGCTGATGCCTTAGCCACGTTGGCTTCAATGTATAAAGTCAATTTTTGGAATTAGGCTCCAAGAATTGTACTATCTCGTCTTGATAGACCTGCATTCGTCTTTGCAATCGAGGAAGCCGCCGACGGCAAGCCGTGGTTTCATGACATCCAGACTTTCCTTATGACTAAGGAGTATCCTGAGGGAGCGTCAACCCAGGATAAGAAGACTCTGAGGAGGCTGTCTGGAAATTTTTATCTCAATCCTGATGGAGTGTTGTATAAAAGAAACCACGATCTCGTGCTACTCAGATGTGTAGATGAGAAAGAGGCGAGTATGCTCATGGAAGAAGTCCATGAAGGCACATTTGGTACGCACGCCGGCGGGCATGCTATGACGAGGAAGATCCTGAGAGCAGGATATTACTGGCTAACGATGGAATCGGATTGCTTTAAATTCGCGAAGAGATGTCATAAATGCCAGATTTATGCTGATAAAGTTCATGTGCCGCCGTGCCCGTTAAATGTCATGTCCTCCCCGTGGCCGTTCTCCATGTGGGGCATCGACATGATAGGCAAGATCGAGCCCACTGCATCTAACGGTCACCGCTTCATTCTAGTAGCCATCGACTACTTCACCAAGTGGGTGGAGGCAGCCATGTATGCTAATGTGACCAAGCAGGTAGTGGCTAAATTCATAAAGAGGGATATCATCTGTCATTACGGAATTCCCGAGCGGATCATTACTGACAATGGTTCGAATCTGAATAACAAGATGATGAAGGAGCTGTGCCAGAGTTTCAAGATTGAACACCACAACTCATCTCCTTATCGGCCGAAGATGAATGGCGCCGTTGAAGCGGCCAATAAGAACATAAAGAAGATTGTTCAGAAGATGGTTGTGACCTACAAGGATTGGCACGAGATGCTGCCATTTGCACTGCACGGTTATCGTACGACAGTACGTACATCGACCGGGGCAACTCCTTTCTCCTTGGTGTACGGTATGGAAGCGGTCCTACTGTTAGAAGTGGAGATCCCTTCTTTGCGAGTTTTGGTTGATGTGAAACTCGACGAGGCAGAATGGATTACGAACCGACTGAACCAACTCAGCCTGATGGACGATAAGAGGTTAGCATCAATTGCGTTTGGTCGTCTGTATCAAAGCCGAATAAAGAAAGCTTATGACAAGAAGGTGCGTCCTAGAAGCTTTCAGACGGGTGATCTCGTCCTGAAGAAGATTCTTCCTCCACACTCCGATCACCGGGGCAAGTGGACCCACAATTACGAAGGTCTGTACGTCGTAAGCAAGGTCTTCTCGGGAGGAGCTTTGTTGTTATCCACGATGGATGGTGAAGATTTTGCATCCCCGGTGAACGCGGACGCAGTTAAAAAATACTTTGCTTGAAAGCGACCCGCTGGACAGAAAAAAGAGAGTCCAGGCAAAAATGGGGCATCCCGGCGAACCATAAAAAATGAAAAAGGTTCGGGCAAAAATTAGGGATATAAATTGAAAAGATGTACACCCGCAAAGTCGAAAACCCGGATGGGCGACTTTGGCAAAAAAGGGCATCCCGGTGAACTGAAAACCCGCAAAGGGCGGTTCACGCAAAAGTTAGGGATTTGAAAAAGCAAATGACTGCGTTCCGCGTGTGGACTTTCTTTGTTTAGTGGTTTGGAAGACCTGAGGGCCGTTTATCTGAATCAATCCCGAAGCTGAAGCGTCGAAGAAGTATCGAAGTCGAGTGGGTCATAGAGGGATCAACTCATGGTGTTCGTCTACGCCTCGTTGCCGACATTTGTATATACTGATGTATATTTATGTTTTATTTTTGCGCGGCTTCCTCATTCCAGGAGCTTGCATCTGTTGTAAAACATTTTTACCCATTCAGGGGTTCGTTATCAATAAAATGCATACTATTCAGCAATTCTGTTTGTCTATTTAGCATTTACCTGTTTTGTTTGCGAAAAAGAACGCCGATGTTTTTGATAAAATGCGCATACATAAACTTACTGGCCTAGGCCACTGATTGTTGAAACAATGAATTACTTGAACATTGTCACGAGATAATAACCTTGATAGGTCCCTTTGAGAAGGGTATCTTGTCTGTTTGTTTGTGTTGTTACAGGTGTAGCATATCCCAGCCAGTGCGCCGGGCATATCCCGAAGCATGATGATTCCTCTTTCTCCAGCAAAATTCAGCAGCCTCTCCCCACAGAGTCTGAACACGAGATAGTGAGCATTGATATGTCTCCTCGGGCCGAGAAGATTCTCTCCCCAACCAGATGCGTCCTGAAGGAACGTCATCTCCTCAGCTGAGTCAGGCGCCGAAGCGCGTGTTCATCCCCCAGCACCGGGTCACAAGTGCAGGTCTCGTAGGAAACTATTCGTTCACTAAAGTGTGCAGCAACTGATGGGGCAAGACTGAAGTCTCCAGCGGAATTGAGATTCCCCACCAGAGTCGTACTCTCTCCAGCAAGAAGAATGATTCCTCCTTCCTCAGTCGAGTTTGCAAATCCCCAAGAGAGCCGAATCCTTGGAAGCTGCTCAGACCATGATTGGTTTTCCCCAGTGGAGTGTTGAATAGCTGATGCTGCATTTCCCCACCGGAGTCGTTATTCCCAGGGAGGTAGCCGTGAAGGCCGTGCAGTCATTCCCGCGATTGTCATCGCTTTCCCTCAGCAGGTCCAGATTCTCGTAGAGCTTCATTCCCCCACAGCAGTCAACTGAAGTTGCGTCCCCTGCGGAGTCTGATTGAGATTGGCGTGACCTTGTGCTCCTCAGCAGGATGATTCCTCTATCTGAGTAGTTCTTTCTCCTTGACAGGAGGATTCCCCCTCGGTATTTATTTTGCTGACGGGATCGCATCATTGTGCATGACTGCATAGCATTTATCATAAACGCATAGCATTTCCACCGTGTGGAGCATTGCGCCATTGCCGAAGCATACGCATAATAAACATGATCTAGGTTGTTACCATTCTTGTTTTGCAGGTGTTCTGCCGCAGAATTGATTGCTCAGGATGATTCCTGACATTCTCCCCAACGAAGCCGCTTGCTCAAGATGATTCTTGAAGTCCCCAGCGAAGTCTTCAGCGCAAGATGATTCTTGAATTCCCCAGAAGGGTCGTTTGCTTAAGATGATTCTTAAGATCCCCAGTGCAGTCGCCAGAGTGGTTGCTCAAGTTGATACTTAGAGTCCCCGGTAGAGTGCTTGCTCAGGATGATTCCTGAAAGCTCCAGCATGGTTATCGGTTCAAGATGATTCTTGAAGTCCCCGGCGGAGTTATTTGTCCAAGATGATTCTTAATGTCCTCAGCAGAGTTGATTCATCCAGAATGATTTCTGGATCCCTGAAGCGGAGTTACTTGATAGTTCTCCAGAATCCCCAGCGGAGATGCGTCATCCCCGGCAGGTTTCCGAACGGCGAAGTTGAAACTTCCCCTGAAGACTTCATGATTGAAGTCCAACCGTGTTAATGAAGCAGTTCTCTCAGCTGATGCGGAGTGCCTGGTGGCAGAGGTTTGGATATTCCCAATTGGTTCATGATTGACCAAGAATTCCATTCCCGACTTACTGATGAAGTTCGGCTGATGCCCGACAGATTTCTTTGAATGCTTGATGGCATGATCAACATGATTGTTGACCTGATGAAGTCAGGCTGATGCCCGACAGTTTTCTTTGAATGCCTGATGGCATGATCAACCTGATGGTTGACCTGATGAGTCCCGAGGAATCGTGATGCCTGATGGCATGATCGACTATGTGTTACCGGTTACCGTGTAACCAATTCTCCAGCTAGTTGTCGTGCAGCTATTATTTCAGTTTTCGAAGATTTGTTCCCATCAGAGTACTGTGTACTTGTGCAGTTGGCAAATTTCCGGGTTTATCGGTATTCAACCGTCTCGCACCTTGATTGGATGAGAGCCGTTCGCCTCACCCAGTCAGGTTCAAGCCGTTTGAATAGGGGCAGCTGTTGCACCCTAAAATTTGACCAACATTTATTTACCTAGCTTGTGTTCACTAGCATTATCATCTGCATCTTATTGATATGTATGCAGTAGATCAAGAGGTATGATTACCCATCAAGAGCTGTATGAGACTTTGAAGCTAGCCAAGAAGGCTATTCAGATGATTAAGGGTTGATATCCTTGTCAGAGAAGTTAAGAGATCCTCAGAGAGATTGGTGGAAACCAAGGTTGTGTGCCTCATAACTTGAGAGTTGTGGGGGCTCCTCAGATGATTCTGAGGCTATGAGGATGGGCTTAAAGCTTTGAGAGAGCTTATGAGATGTCTTGAAAGCCATCATGAGGCCTAGAGAGGTCAGTGTACATGTTTAAGAAGACTCAGCCATGAGTGGGGGCAATTAGGGTTTAACTGGGTCAACCCTAGGTCAACTGTTGATTTGGAGAGGGTTGAGACCTAATCCAAGAGCCATGTGATCATGGATTGATGCATTGAGATGCTATAAGGATGATTCCTAGACCAACTCATCATGATTGAGGTGTTTGAGAAGTTTCAAGCTAGGGTTTCTAAGGCTTGACAGTGTAAAATCCCCTAGTTTGATCCCTATCTTCAAGGCAGTTTAGCTTAAGATGTGAGTATCATCTCATCTTACCCCCAACATGAATTTTGTAGAGCTTGTTCTTAGCTTTAATTTGAGTACTAGAAGTCCTTGATAGTATTTGTAGAGCTCAAGTTATGACTTTGACAAGTTACACGTCATCTGAGGTATGTGAATCTGGGTCCTTGAAAGTCACCCAACTTGCATCCAACTTTTGCCCAAGTAGGAGGATTCCTATGAACTCTTGGTCAACATGAATGGTGTTCCTCATCTTCTTAGCTTTCTAGATAGTACTAGAAGTCCTTGATAGGATTTGTAGAACTCAACTTATGGCTTTGACAAGTCAAGGGCATTTTGGTCATTTGGATATTATAGGTCATTTCAAGCATAAGGCCATATCTCCTATTTCCAAGCTTCAAATGGAAAAATCTTCAACATAAAACTTGCTTAGAATGATGTTTTAAGGCTAGTAGGGAGGTCATGAGATGTTGAAAAGGCTTGTAGCCAAAAGTGATAAAAATGACCTAAAATGGAGGCATAAGTTAAATAAGTTCAAATTGGAAATTGGAAATTCCAAGTTACACATCCAAACCATGGCATATAATAGGTCATTTTGACTCTAAAAGAAATTCTAAAAACAATGGTTCAGCCACAATTTTGAATTGAAGCCTAGATCATGGGGCTGCTTTGGAAATTGGTTGCTTCATCTTAAGGTTCAAATGCAAAACATAAGGAAAGGCAATGTATGAGCTTGCTAAGTATCTTAACACATCCTATATCTCTTCTAGGGAGATTTTCAAGTCAGTTACAAGGGCTGCAAGGGCTATGTCATGAGGTGAGGCATGAGATGAATGAATTCATAATCTCATGACATGAGAATTCCAATTTCTCATTGGATGGTTCCAGATGGTTCTAGATGATTCTAAACCACTCTATATAATGTATAGAACTTGCTCAGATGCAAGGTTGGTGTAAGATTTGAGAGAAGAGAGAGTTAGCCATTTCACTTGCTTCCATTGCAAGTTGAAAGCAAAATCCACATTCTGATTCAATTCCATTCATTCTTTCAATCCAAACACATTCCTCTGATCATAGTGAAGCTGTGCAGACCAATTTGAGAGCAAAACCATGGAGATTTGAAGAGTTGGCATTTGGATTTTCAAGATTGCAAGTCACCATCGAATTCTGAGATTCAAGCATTCTCCATCAAAACTTTTGCAAACAGTAGCAAGATCATCATTCAGGGATCGATTCTGAAGAGTTTGAAGGCTTGAAGTGAAGGTTTACACCATCTGTTCATCAAGATTCAACAGGTTAGTAACTTTTCTTCTACACCATGAGTTAGGCATAATTAGCAAGAATTGTTAGGCTAGAACGGTTAGAGACCAATAGGAGATGGATTCTGAACAGTTTGGGAGCAATTGGTGAAGTTTCAGTTGGTGTCACCATTTTTGTTTGGACCAAGAACTCGAGTTATGGTGAGCTATAGCATGAATTAGATATCAAGAATCAATCAGTGTGAGTTGGTGATCAATCTGAGGTAGTTAATTGCAAGAATTGTTGAAGTTGATGTTTGAGCATATCTTTGATCTGGGATCGGGTTTAGAGATCTAGGATGTTTCAATTGATTTTAAGACCATGGTTAGATTCAACATGGAATTTTGGACAGATTAGGGTTTGGAATTTTGGTTTTTCATGGAGAATTGATGAGGTTCTAGTTTGATGAAGATGGAGCTTGAAGCTCTGCTTCCATGGATGTTTCAGTTAGAACCCTAACTGGAGGAAGAAGATGAGGAGATGGCCGTTAGATCATAAGCTGACCCTTGACTAAGACCAAGATCCAAGGGCTGAGATTCAATTTCGCTAGAAGGGGGAAAATCTGAAGACCATGAAACGCATCGTTTCATTAAAAGGGGGATTGGGCTGGGTTACTAATCACACCCCAGATCATGGCCCATGTTTATTTTGTACTGATTTTCATTGCTTTATGCACCGCTTCTTTTTCATTTTCCTTATGTTTTTGATTTAATTTCTGATTAAATAATTGGGCCTAGCGCACCTCACTAATTGCACCCCCATTTTGAGCCCATCTGCATTTTGAACTGAACATACTTGCTATTCACACCAATATTTTCATATTTTAATTTCTTTTCCTCCATTTTTCATTAATCTTGGAAAAATCATAATAATTAGAAAATTAATGATTTTTGCATGGGGATTTTTTCTCCCATTTCATGATAATGTCTAGAAAATTATGAAACCAAAATATTTGTATTTCATGCATTTTTAATATTGTTTGTGTATTTTCTCTTTTAATAGCTTTTTAATTCTTTTATGTTGAGGCATAGATTTGTAGAATTTTGTTAAGCTAGTTCCCTTTGAATTTTTAGGCCATTCTTTTTAGGATAGTTATATTAGGACTTTAGCTCCCCCCTGGATTTATTCCATAATTTTGTGATGAATTTTTGATTAGTTTTGCTTAGATGATATTTGTAGTTGATGATTGTTTGTGTTACCCTTGTGGGCTTGTATTTTTGTTTGCTTTGCTTTGTGGGCTTGGAGAGCTTGGTCTTGCTTTGAGGAGAATTGAGGAGCATAGTAGAATACTTGAAGTTGATTGAGGAGCTTGAGAGCTTGATCTTGTTTGTTTTGTTGTTGTTAGGGTTAGGGATTAAGAAGAGCTTAGACATAGTTAACTTCTTTCTTAAACCTGGATGGTATCTTTCACCTCCATTCCTCCCTATGATTCAAAGTCCTTCCATGGTATTCACCTCTCTCCTTTGGAGGGATAAGTGATTGTACCTAGGAAGTAGAACTTTTTAGGGAACCATTCCTTTGATGTTGAACCCTTATAGGTCACCTTTGGTGGTCAATAAGCAGTTTAACACCCTAGCTTATCCAGTTAAGTGATTTCCTCTGGTTTGAGTATCTTGAGAGATGTTGAGCTTGAGTTTGAAGAAGAAGACTTCATTGAAGAGTATGGAAGAGGATGATTCCTTGAGCATTGCCATTCCAGCTGAAGCTTGAAGAGCAACAAGAGCAAGTTGATACTTGAAGACCCAATGAAGATCCAGTAAAGACTGAATGAAGAGCTGAGGCTTAAAGACTGAAGGATGAAGTTGACATTTCCAGGATTGAAGACCACTCTAAGAAGCTAAAGCTTATAGGAGGAGAAGACCAAGTTGAGACTGGTCAAGCAAAGAGAGCTTGAGATCTTGAAGACTAAGTTGATACTTAGGAAAAGGATTCAGTTGAGATTGATTCTGAAGAGCTGAAGCTTGAAGATCAAAGGAAGTTGATACTTACTTTGAAGCTTGAAGATCAAAGGAAGTTGATACTTACTTTGAAGCTTGGGGATCCTGAAGGAATCAAGTTGATACTTGTGGTTAATAGTGAAGCCTGAAGGTGGAACTGATCAAAGAGCTGAAGCTTGAAGGAGAAGATAAGTTGAAACTTATGTTGAAGGGTTGAAACCTAGAAAATCAAATTGATATTTGTCAAGAGTGATGGAAGTCTGAAGACTGAGTTGCTGTTGGAAGAGCTGAAGCTTGAAGTTGAGAGAGGAGTTGATCTGCTTTCTTATCTTTTTCTTTTCTGTATTGATGTGTTTTGTTTGACTTGCTTGATGCATTAGGATAAGTCCATATCTAGACTAAGTAGAATCTAGGAGCATGATTGCATTAGAGGTTGAGTTGCTCCCTCTGCTTGTATTGTTAATGTATGGCTTTGCTTGCTGGTATTCGGTAGAGCCCAGCTCCCTTGCCCATGTGGTTTATTTTGCCTGATAGCATGCCTTTATTTCTTTTGTATGATTGCAGTTTATTGTTTGCTTGATAGCATGTTGTTTTATCTTTCAGTATGATTACTGTTATTCATTCTGGCTTGAGGTTGAGATGAGCTTGTGGAGGCTGAAGCCCCACACACATTTCCTCCCTCACTTGCATTGCATGCATTTTACTGTTTAAGCTGATGCTTTGTCTGTTTTGGTGTATCATTGACATGATCCCTTAGGACTCTCATTTCCTTTGATAAGGAATTGATGATAGAACTTTAGGTTGAAACCTATGCATGACAACTTCTAGGAGTTCCCTGTTCAAACCTCAACCATAGGATGAATCCTTGGCATGACAACAGTAGGACTTGATAGTCTCCCTCCTAGTTGGGCCTGTTCCTTTCTCATCTCAAAACAGTTTAAGATACAGTAATCATGAATGATTTCTTTCGTACGTTACGAGCCTTAAGCTATCTGAGAAAAGATTGTGGGAGAGTTTCTTTTCCACAGTCTGGATGTTTAGTATGGTACCCTTTGGGTGACATGCGACGCATTCACTCTCAGGTCATAGTCTCTAGTGCGATTGAAATTGCAAACACAATAAAAAACAATTCTTCCGTAAAAGACAGGAAATAATGCGTAGTGTCCCGAACTACGTAAGCTCTGATCTTTCATGCCGTATGAGAGTACGTAGGCACAGTACTGATGTATTGGCGAGCTACCTTCCCCCATAACCCGTCGTAGGTCGAACTACGTTGACTCTGATTTCTCATTCTCTGATGAGAATACGTAGGCATAAAGCGCGACGCTTTGCCGAGTCAGTTTCTTTTCTGTTTTAAACCAGCCTTGATAGGTAGATAGATAAAACCAACCCGTCCAAGTAAACACAACAAGCATGGATCCCGTCGAGTACAACGGACGTGAGGGGTGCTAATACCTTCCCCTTGCGTAACCGACTCCCGAACCCAGACATTGGTTGCGACGACCTTGTCTTACCCTTCTTCGTTAGGTTTTTCCGATCGTTTCCTTTCCCGCCCCGAGGGATAAATAACGAAAGGTGGCGACTCTTCTGTTGTTCCGGCACCTTATTTTCGCGCAAGCGACAATGTTGCACCAAACTGGGTAAACGATTACTGTGTGATTTATCTTTCTGCATTTACAATTCTACATAATTTAAATGGTTAGATAAATAGGTCTGTCAGCCTGCAGATGTCACAACAGAGGTCATCACGTTGGTCATGAAATTGGCACAATTTAAAGAAATTTAAATTGTTCATGATTTGTCCTCGTCCTTGTTTAAGCACAGATCAATGTTCTTGGGACATATGAGATCTGGATACCAGAATTTCAATTGGTATCAGAGCAGGCATCCTGTCTGTTCTGGATGAGATCTTGGGAGATACTTTCTGGTGTTTTGAACAAGGAGAAGCTGCAACTAAGTTGCTGAACTTGCTAAATGTTTGAGCTGCTGCTTATGGAGTGTTGAAGAAGGCTGTAAAGGAGTCTATGTATATGCTGTTGTGCCCTCAGATATAGGAGCTTCTATGACCTATCTGTATGTTCTGCCAAAGGAGGAGTGGCTACTTCTGTCCAATGATCTGTTGAATGTTCTGACATCTTGGTTAGGGCATGTTAAAGATGTTCTTTTGGTGGTTCCGCTGCATATTTCTCTGATAAAAGAACTCTGGTGCCCCTGGGAGAAGACTGGCCTATATACATGCTGACATATGGGTGCAAGATGGTGGTCTCTACTGCTCTGTGTGTTCTGACAAGCTGTTGATTCTGCTTGTTGCTGAATTGGTTATGTTGCTCTGATTGCTGAAGGTTGTCTTAGAGAAGACAGGTGGGAGGTGATTTATTTTCACCACTCATGACTTGCAAAGGCTAATTCAACAGAGGAAGTCATAGGCAGGTTGAGTCAAGGGTGTCAGTCTTGATGTTTCAGCCTTGGTGTTCCTGAAGTTGTGTGGGTTTAAGATCAATTGCTATTTGTGGACTACACACGTATTTAATTGATTATCCATGAAGTTCACAAAAGGATCTGTTACAAGGATTTAAGATTCATTGCTATTTGAGATATTCTCAAGTATTTAAAGGATTATCCTTAGTTGATGATCAAGTTGTCTCATCAGTTGTTGCTCGAGCATCAGGCCCCTAATTTGTTAGATCTACTTCAAGAATCTGATGTTCAACCAGATGTTGAGACATTCCATCAGCAGAGATGGTGCAGAATTATGTTGATTCAAGGAGTGAATCACAAGTACCATACGCATGTGTGATAGGATCTGACTTTATTCTAGTAAGTTTCCTGGCAAGAAACTAAGACTAGAATGTAGTGATGATGGAAGTGGAGATGAAGACAATTCTCTTGAATCAGCTTACTGGAGTGCAGCAGGTGTGTTCTAGTCTCTACTAGAAGCATATATAGAAAGTTTCCTGGCAAGAAACTGGTCTAGAAGATGGTGCTAGTAACTCTGCTTGGGTCAGTTTATTTTTGATCTAAGTGCACAGGAGCATGAGATCTTGCTCATCTTAGAGGTCAAGGATAAGTGGCAGTTATCTTTGATTTTCTGAAGAAGTCTATACTTAAGGAAAGCGGGAATCCTTTTGTAAAGACTTGTGTGATCCTTCCTCCCTAAAACAATCAAGCCTTGGCACACTTGGTTTCTCTAAAGAGGAGTTTTCTGGAGCAAATGCATCTCAAAGATAGCTATTGCAGAATACAGGCTGTCAACTTAAACTTGCTATCAGTAATGATGAGGCTCTTCTAAATGGCATAATGAAGGACTGAATTCATCAGCATAATGTCTTGTTAGATGATGTGACACCCATGAGTAACTTTAGAGCCTCAATGGATGTTGTGGTACATCAATTGATGGTAAGTTGATCTACTCAGGTATGATTGGAATTGATACTATCTCATGGATTTTGCAGGAGCTGTGTGAAGAAGGAGGTGTTACAGGTCCAAGTCTTGGTATATCTAAGCTGCCTTAGAGCATGTAGGATGTGAAGATCAAGCTTGCTTAGATTTTCTAGAGCTCTGAAAGATGCTAAGTAACCAAACAGTGGCATTTGGTTATGTAAGCAGTGTGCCTCAGAAAACTACTCTTGTGCAGAAGGGTAGTATTTGAAGACCAAAGAAGGTGTTGGGTCTGTTCATGCTTGGGACTAATTACTCTTGTGCAGAAGGGTAGTTGGTTGAAGACCAAAGGAGGATCTGGTTCTGTTCATATTTTAGAGCTTGTGGTAGAAGCCCTAAGTTGTGTATGGAAGATTACCTTCTTTTGGAGAAGTTCTTGATCAAGCTGGTGGAGCTGTGAAGATCTTCAGTTGGATTACTAGGCAGCAGTCATTCCAGTATGGGTACATAAATAACCATGGTATGGTGTGTCTGTGATATGAACCATCTGATTTGGGAAGATCTCTTGTGGAACTTGTGATTCACTTCTTGACTAAGAAGTACTCTATCTTGTCATACGTGAGAATGATAAGGTAAAAGGCTGTCTAGGAGGATGATGTGAAGACATTATACAAGACTGGAGTGGATCATTGGTTGATTGCATCCTGATGTGGCATATGGAAGTCATCAAGTCACTAGGCGACTCAGAAGTATTCTAACCCATTATACGGGAGAATGATGAGGTAAAGAATGCCTTGGAGTATATCTTAGGCTCTATAAAGAAGTGGAGCAATTTGATACACTCTCACTGGATGAGCATGAAGTTAGTCTTGAGATAAATTGTGGTGATCTTGGAGCATCTTTGGTCAAAGATAGGGGAAGAGCTTTTGGTTGATAGGTGTACTATTTGCTTGTGGTTCAAGCAGTAAGTGAATGCGTTCAACATGTGTGTTGAGCAGAGAATGAGTTCTTGAAGACATAAAGATGCGTCTTATGTTTTCCATTCATGTGCACTGGTTACCCTTGATATGGGGAGATATACTTCTATCTAGGATGGGTTGCTGCAAGAGTGCAACTATGTGTCAAGATTGATTGTGGTTTCAAACAAATCTGGGACTTGATGAAGGTAGAATGTCAGACAAGATGTTGTGACATTGGGTTACTGCTCCAAGCTCATGGTGAAGATGATAGGGTATTCCTTTTGGGTCTGTTATTAGGTGCCAATGGACCAAATCAGGTTGCACAAAGGTGAAGAACAAGACATCATTAGCTCTGGTTTCGTAAAAGTCAAGGAAACATGGCATTTACCCTGACTTTTTGGAGATCTTACAGATAGTTATCCTGCACCTCTTCTGTTATCTGTGAATCAAGGAATGAAAAGCTGCAGTGTGTGAATATGAAGATGATGAAGAGTAATATAAAGCTAAACTTGACATTGTACTTTTTTTGGCTCTGTCATTGGGTGTCAATGGATCAAATCATATTTGTACATGCTTTTTGGGAGTAATATAAAGGTGAGAGCATTATGATCTGGCTTCCACTAAAGGGTTTTTTTCAGCAGATTTTTGGGCCTCTATCCAAGTGTTTTGTCTTGTATTTGTATGATTGGTGAAGATGAAGATCAAGACACCATCAGCTTTGATTTTGTGCATATGGAAGGACATTCACCCTAACATCTTGGAGTTTTTTTGTCTTTCAAAGCTGAATCTGGGTGATCTTACAGATAGTTATGTCTATCCCGCTACTACCTCTGATATTAGGTTTGGTTCTAGTGTGGTTTATGAAACAATGGGTGTAGAGTTGCATGTGTTTCCAGTGTGTGAATATGAAGATATTGAAGTGAGTCTTCATGTGTTTGGGTTTTCTCTTCTAGGGGGAGTGCTGATTTTACATGACAAGTGTAACACCCTTTTTAACTATTTAGTCTCCTTGGCGTTATTTTTTATGTTGGCGTGTCCTTGCGGAGGTGTGTCTGAGTGGCGTTGGTGGATTCCCTTAGACTGTAAGAATTATTAATAACGATTGGAGTTTAATATTAATATAATATAATTAATAATTGGTGATAATTTAATAAGTAATAGTAATGTTATTATTATTATTATTACTACTATTATTATTATTATTACTATTGTTATTATTATTATTATTATTATTATTATTATTATTATTATTATTATTATTATTGGAGTAAATATAAAAAGGGGATTTTGGGAGAAAAGAGGAAACACGTTAAAACTGCTCAGAACCAAAATCAAAGGAAAAAGAGATCGTGACCGAGAGAAGTTGAGAAGAGAAGAAGTAACCACCAGAGAGAATTCACGGTAGTTGCAGAAGAGTCGCCGGAGAGCTAACGGGAACCGGAAGCGTAGAGTTGACCTCAATTCCAAAGGTAAGGGTGGGGTTCAATTCTATAACTGTGGGTATGATGGATTTCATGAAGGGTATGAATCATATGGTTAATGTTCCCGTAGTAACGTTCCCGTAGTAATATTCTCGTAGGAATGTTCCCGTAGTAACGTTCCCGTAGTGACGTTCCCGTAGTGATGTTACCGTAGTAATGTTCCCGTAGTAAATGTTCCCGCGAGTTGAGAAATATTAAGGGTTAATGTTTGTCTACGCCGAATTAGTGTTATGTCATTAGTTCTATGTAGTAATGTTGGGAATCGGCGCCGACACGCGCTAATTTCCCAGTTGTTGAGGAAAGGTTATTATTATGCTCATACTTGATCGACTTCAGGTAGGGAATTGAATCATGGGGTTAGTTCCCGTAGGTTGAAGAAATATTAAGGGTTAATGTTTACCTGTGCCTGAGAAATACTAAGGGTTAATGCCTGTTTGTGTATGAATGAGTGTGTTATACCATTAGTTTGGGGGAAATTGGGAAACGGTGCCGACACGCGCTATTTTCCCATTTATTAAGAAGATGTTGTTATTATGTCCCTATTTAATTAAATTAGAAGTTGTAGTTATATTACCCGTATGAAAGTATATGAAAATGTGTTGAGTTCTTATTTGTAGTAATGATGTTGTTAGTTGTTCTCTGATATGAAAATACTGTTGAGTTCTCAATTGTAGAGACGATGTTGTTTTTAATTGTTTTCTGCGAAAATGTGTTGGATTCTTATTCGTAGGAACAATATTGTTACTTGTTCTCTGACATGAACAGGTTGAAGTGGTGAGTACATGATGTATGCGGAATGTGATGTCTCTGTTATGGATAATTGGTTGTAGGCTTGATGCCTTGTTGCACGATTGTTGCACAGTTGTTGTTGTTGTGTTATAGTCCATAATAGTTGTGTCCCATAGCATATCAAAATTGTTGGCCTGTATTGGCGGCCGTAATGGCAATCTGGTACCACATGCATATGCACAGTTGAGTCGCATTGTTGAGTTGTGTTGTCGAGTTGTTTTGATGAGTTGCTGAGTTATGATGATAATTGTTGTGGTTACAAATAAAGAGTTTTTGTAGTTTATTCTTACTAATATTTACGCGAACTGCTGGAATTATAATGCGGTGATAATATTCTGACATGAATTTTATCATGCCTTATGTTATATTGTTGATCTCTCACCCTTTACGTTGTATGTTACCTCCGTTGGTGGTAATTTGCAGGTAACTCAGAAGAAAGTGTTGCTTTATGTTTAAGGTCGTTGGTCGCTCTGATACTTAGCACTCCGGGGGGGATGAACGATTAATGTTATTGTTTTAACTGAATTCCTTGTTGCTGAATTTTATTAAGTACTATGGCAAATAGATTGGTTGTTTCTGATAATGCCAAATGTTGCTTGGATACATAGTTGTTTTAGTAAATTGATGCAAGATAATTACTTGTTGAATTTTAATGGAATTTAATTATTACGAATCGTTGGAAGTGTATTATAACCTGTCGTTTTATGATTAAAATGTTAAACAAATTATCGTTGTCTGTTCATCCGAATTTTGTGCTACGTATGTTAGTAAATGATCTTTTGCAGGTATATGTGTTTTGGTTAGGTGTAAAATGTGACACCCTGATGCGTCTGAGAATTTGGGAGTGTGACGCTCGTCACAGTTCCTTGACGCTCGTCATGACTGTGACGGTCGTGACATCCATGGCGATCGTCATGAAACTTTATTTGCTGCACTCTGAATTGTTTCTGTTGTTTATCTTATTTTTCCGTGATAGTTTAGAGTGGGGTGTTACAACAAGGGGAGCTGTGTACCTTTCTGATGTGTAGCTGTATTGCTGTAGCCTGTACAAAGTTTGCTGATTCTCAGGCAAGCTTGTGTTCTTGCACCACAGGTGAGGTCGTGATGTCAGACAAGATGCCTTGACATTGTGTTGTCGAGTATACCTTTTTACCTTGACAATGTGACTGTGGGACTGACTTTGTGAGGCTGTTGGTTTGAACTAGGATTGTGCTTGTTTCTTATGAATGTCCTAGGAAACAACACTGATTATTGTCTGGGAGAATTTATTTTTCTCTGCAGAATATTTTTGTG